>VYXF01000018.1:3899-26552 GCA_013397295.1 Polioptila caerulea
GCACTTCCTCTGCATGGGTGAGTGCGCGGACAGCCCGTGCGGGGCCGGGCACCAGGGCAGGGCCGGGCACCAGGGCAGCGCCCGCAGCTTCGTATTTCCCTGCCAGCAGTGCACGTCTGCCGATGATAATCTGCGATAGAACCTGCTGTGACCTATGAATATGTATTTATTTTATTTCCAAGAAAATACACGAAATAGTGACTTAAAACTCTGGCCTTAGTGAGGAAGTGGGATGAGTAAGGTTGTCAGAGCTTCCCAATGAAGTGTTGCTGTCTGGAGAAGCAGAAAAGAAAGGGACTGAGAGCCAGCAGCTGCATTGTACTCTGCCGTGTTCTGATGGTGCAGTTCAGTGAGCAGGGCCAGCTTTAGTTTCTGAAGCAACTTTACCGTCTGCCCTGCTGACAGCCGTGGTAATGGCATGAGGAAGGGCAAGACTGGCTTGTACATTGCAGTGACAACTTGTGTTATGTCGGGGTTTATCAGCCTTGCCTAGCCAAAGCAGTCATGGCTGCACATACTAGCTTCAGTTTAAGACCACTTGGATTTCAGTTTAAGACCAGATGATGTACTACGAGCAGTTTATTATTTAAGAAATACCGAATCTAATATTTTTCTTTTCTTGTATAGTGGGCTTAGTGTACTGCGCTGAATATATCAATGAATTAGCAGCCATGAATTGGAGGTAAATGTTTTCACTTCCATTTTTTGAATAAAACTTTGCAGTACAACGTAGTTATTACATAACTTAAAAGAAATAATAATAATGGCATGCATTTTTTGTACTGCTTAAAATCTATTTATATGGATGCTTGTAAACTAACTTGTCGTAGAACTGAGGGAAAAGCAAAGTGCTATGGTTAAGGGGAAAAGAATGTGAACTTGGGGTTTTTTGTTTTGGTTTTTTTTGTTGGGTTTTCTTTGGTATTCATGTTTAATAGCTGAAGTTAAGAACCACTTCTCAAAAATACTGCTGCTGCTTTATATGCTTACTTATATGTGTAACAAGCACTAACACTTGCCTGTTTTACTAAACAGGTATACCAGAATTAAACTGATGGTTTATTCTGATATTTTGAGCAGTGAATTAATCTTTCCGTGATATGACTGAAAATTATGTGTTTATCACCACTTAATGCTGCCATCCAATTGTAGTCATTATGTTTCACTTCAGGCATACGTGACCTAAATTACAGCTTTGCTACATTTGTTATTTTTCTTATCTTTTCTAATATAAATAAGCAAAATGCCTAAAAAAGTCATTTCTGATGCTTCAGAATAAGCATTAATTGTGATTCACTCTTATAGTCACGTTAGTTAGGTTTTGCATGGTGAAACTGTAAAGAAGGGAAGGACTGATACTGATATTCATAACTGAAGAGATATCAGCTCCCTCTTTGTTCTGACTTAATGCAGTAGAATGCTGGCCTGTGCTTGGTGATCCCAAGGTGTGGGATGATGTGTAGAGTGTCCATGCAGAATAGTTGCTGGGGAAGTTAAATGCGTAAACTACACTCAATAAAAGGCTTGTCTTTCATTTTCTTTTTATTTCTTTCAGGCTTTTTTCTAAATACCAATACTTTGATTCAAGAGGAATGTTTATTTCACTTGTATTTTCAGCACCTCTACTGGTGAATACTATTATAATTGTGGTACGTATGTGTTCATTCATGTAGGTGCTTTCATTAGAGTTTGTAAAGGTATATGGATTAGTTGAATTTAATAATTTACTTGCTTTTCAGGTCACCTGGGTTTACAGAACTTTGAATGTAATGACTGAACTAAAGATGCTGCAGCAGAGAAGGAAAGCAGAAAAAGAGAAAAAGAAGTGAAAGCGCCAAACATTATTTTTCTTTCTTCAGTTGTAGCAATGCCTGGCTGGATAATCAGTCCTGTATAGGTATGCAGAAGGAACAGAAGTATTTTTGCATCCAATGTCAGGAGGACTTTGTAATTGTGGCTGTGGACATGGAGGTGAAAACAGGTATCTACAAGTACCTTTGAATTGGCTGTGAAATGATGAAACCCAGTCTTAAAAAGTCCTTGTGCCCTTCAGTGTAAGATTGTTTTCCTCCGAGACCAAAGCTGTTAGTATTGATGAGAAACAATCTCCCAGTTTCCACTTGCCTGTGTGTTTTTCTACTATGTCTTTATTCTGTGCTTGTCAACTATCAGTTATTCTGCTGCATAAGCCAATTGGAGCTGTGTTGTGAATTACAGTAAATGAGATATTTTATTCAGAATAACTCAGGAATCCATGCTTCTGTGAAGCCCTTCACTTCTTTATAAATCAAGTTTCATACTTCCTATATGTACTGTTGTGCCAGTGGCATTTTATAAATAAAACTGTCCACTCACTGTATCCTAAGTTGAGTTAATTTGTATTCATTTTTTAATCAGAGTTTTTCCTTCTTTTTTTATTCCTCATAAAAATTATCAGTTTGGCAAATTCCCCAGTTTAATCTGTGTAAATGATTCAAAATGATCTCTACATTTCTTTCAATTTATATTTCATGTTTTTAAGGCTTCTAGATAAATACATTTTTTAAAAAACTGGATCAAAATCTGATAGTTTTATGCTTCTTTGTAGAACAGAAAGGAAGGGAAGAAACTTAGTAATGTTAAATGCAATTTTGTTCCATTTTTAATGCTTTTTTAATAAATAACTGAAAATTAAAAATAGGTAAAAATGAAGAAGCCTTTAGTTTCACTTCAAGTAGCCTTTTTTTTATTGAATTAAGGTAATTTGAGAAGGGGTGTGGACACAATGGAGACTGTCCATATTTAGTAAAAGTTGTATTTTTGTGTGGATAAGTACAGCTCTGTCTAAAATAGGTGTCATTTAAGACAGGAAAGATGATCTACAAAACTTAATTTATACTAATGTGAGAAACATATGGGTACAAAATTGCAGAACACTAGTAAGTTTATAAGCTAAGGAAATATTTATGAAACTAATTTTAATTACTTGAATAGTCCTCACAGGAGTGGAGATATGGACTTGAGGAATAGAGCGGATGCATTTCATGCACAATTCGCAAGTCTCCTAAACAGAGAGAAAGTGAAAGTCTACTGGAAGGGCAATGAAGTGTTAGTGTTGGATCCATTTTTTTACCTTTCCCGTGCTGCTTTGGCATTCCTTTATTTCTTTCATTGCCCCATCCAGAACTGCTGGCAGCTAGACTGTTTTATATTAGCAAACTAAATAGATACAGAAACCTGCATTGTCCCATTCTGACTGTTCTGCTGCCACTCTTGGTGCAGTGTTGGGTGTTGTCAACTGAACATAGAAATCTTGAGTGGTCTGGTTCATAATGTGCTTTTTGGGAAGGAGTGAAGAGAGTCTGTCCAAATGACTGCCAGGTGGGCTGTGGCAGCTGTCACCAGGACCAAAGAACAGGCCTGTTGGATCTCATATACATAGGATGTTGTCTTCCCAGGCTGGTTTTTAAAAGTTCAGCCTTGCTCCTACAGTTTGATGTGGAGAGTTGCAATTTCTAAACATGGCCACTCAAATGCTGTGCTCCTGCCTTTCCCATTGATAACTGTTCTGCAACAAATCAGTGCCCAATTGTTGTAGTGTCACACACTTGTCACACACATACTTCATATGGAGATAGCACCTGTTATCAAGTAACATTTGGTTTCACAGTGTGAGGTGTATGAATTTGATTCACAGTAAGTGGGGAGGTTAAGAGCAGCTGAGCAACAAGTCTCTTGGAAAGTGGAAAACCGTGCCTTATTTAGAACATCCAAGGCAAACTATCCAAATAGTTTGCTGGTTTGCCTATCTTGTGTGTGAGGTTGAAAAAAAAATAGATAATACTTGGTTTAAAAAGCATGATGGCATTTTTTTGTGTGTTCTGAAAGTATTGCTGTGTGAAAGTATAAACAGCTCCAAATTCAGAAATTGTATCAGTATTTTTTGAAGGATGAGCATCTCAAAGTTTTGAGTTTAAAACTTTCCCTGACTCCTGGGACTACAATAAGTAAATCTAACAGTTACATGAGATAAGTTTTCACAAACACAAAAATGTGGTTTCCATATATCACAAAAACACGTGGGTTGAAGGGGACCTTGAAGATCATCTAGTTCTGACCCCACCAGTCATGGTCAGGGATTCCACCCACTAGAATGGGTGGCTCAAGACCCAATCCTACCTGGCCTTCAACACTGTCAGGATGAGGCATCCACAGCTTTGCTGTGACCAGGGCCTTTGTGGGAATTCAGGGCTTGTCTTTGCCCTGGAAGCTCAGAGACCCGAGCAGGGGGCTCAAGAGACCTTGGCACTGAGCCCAGAACACCTGTGGTTTGGATTTTAGCCCATGGGAACAATTGCCAGCTTTAAGAGAAGAATTGCAAGTCACACAAGTTTAAACAGAATAATAAGTTCGTCACAGGGTGAAAAAGTAGATTTTGGGTTTTAGTANAGAAAAAATAAGAGCCGAAGATTCTACGCTTCTTTCATCTTGGGCAAGGAAAAGGACTTTTAACATCTTGGGAGCATTTTCTGCAAAAGCAGAAAACCCGACAGGCCTTCACATTTTGTGAGTGAAGACTTTCTTCCTAACCAGTAATGGAAACCTGCCCTCTTTTTGTTGAAAGCCGATCCCCTTTGTTCTGTCACTACGTGTCCTCATAGAAAGCCACTCTCCCTCTTTTTTGTAAGCACCCTTTTAACTACTGAAAAGCTGCAACCAGATGTTCTTGGAGCCTTCTCCAGGCTAAACAACTCTGGATGACACCTCTTCCTTCTTTGTGTCACCTGCACCACTCAGCTTTGAGTCGTGCAAACTTGCTGAGGTTGTACTGGCTCTCACTGTGTTATTGATAAAGGCATTAAAGGACACCAATGCCAAGATGGGCTCTGAGGGACACCACTTGTCACTGGCCTCCACCTGGACATAAGCAATTGACTACAATCCTCTGCTTGTGTCCATCCAGCCAATTTCTTATCCAAAGCATAGTGCACACTTCAAATCTGTGTCTCTCCAGTTCAGTGATGATGATGTGGGACTGTGTCACAGGCCTTGCAGAAGTCCATGTGGATGACATCTGTTGGTCGTCCCCTGTTGATTGTTTCAGTCATAAAAGGCCACCAGGTTTGTCAGACAGGATTTGCCCTTAGTGAAGTTTTCTTGGCTGTCTTGGATGAGTTTCTTGTCTTGCATGAGCATGTGTGTTTGTCAGAAAAATATTCCCATTTTCTACATGTCAGAAAGACTCAAATTTATCTGTGATCTCTAGCTAAGCTAGCCTAAGAAACACTAAGTTTAAGAGTGAAGTTATTTGTTGGTTTGCTTTGGGTTTTTTTGAAAGTAGGTATCATAAACCATAAGAGAAACCCTCAGTAAGTGAAGCATGACTTCTTCATCATGAGTCTGGATTTATGACGTGATAGTGCAGTAACATTCAGTATGGGCCTACTTGCTGACAAACCAAAATAATTAGATCATTAATTTAGAGGCTGTTCTGCCTGCTTAGAATTTGGATGTGTAAGTGAAGGAGAGCCAAATGTTTGAGACTGGTGGAATACCTTTGCTTTTAATTGGTAAACTTGATTTTAGGTTGCTGTAAAAGAGACAGTTTATTTCTTTTTCACACATGCATTCAGAAAACTGGTAGCTGCTCAGCTGGATGCCTTTGAGAGTGAGAGGAGACAGGTGATTTCTTACTGGTCTATGTCTCAAAGGCAGTGACTCAAGTCTTCAGCCTACCTTAATGTGTCTTTCCATGACAGTGCACAATGTCAGCTTCGTGGAAAAACATTACAAGGGAGAAAGTAATATTAACCTGGTAACTTTATAATTGTAAAAGGTAGTTTTGTTGTACTGTGAAATAATTATAATCTGTGAAAAGACAGATTGTCAGAAATTAATTGGCAAACTTGCTGGAGTTTGAGGTTGGCCTCATTTCTGATGAAAAAATAATAATTGAGATGAGTTTCCAAAAATGAGAACCTAGAATGCTCTCTTTTTCTACATCCACTGAAATACCATATTCTTAATGTGGGACATATTTTAGCCTCATTTTGGTCCAATGGATCTCATGAGTCTAGATAAAATGGAACAGATTCAAAAGAGATTTTAAATGTCTCTTCCTCAGCAGTATTTCCTTGCTTAGTAGATGCGTTGATCTCCATCTCCAACAAAAACCCCACCTATCTCCAAAAGGCACAAGACAATGAATTGAGGTCTTCTACATCCTTGTGTGTATTCTCAAAGAACATCCTTGAGTGTATAAACAAAGCACTTTGAAGGACAGTCTTAGTGCTTTTCAACAGCTGGGGCTTGAAAGGAGGGATCTGCTCTAGAAAAGCTGTGTTTGAGTTCGATGGTGACCTGCTGTGGCTGTGACTCCTAAATGGAGCAAGTGTTTACAAAGAATTGCTTTGTGGGTGTTGAGAATCATAAGCTCAGATCTTGAGCTCCCTTTTTAAAGGAATTGCAATCTTTGGGAAAAGGAGGAGCAGTGATTCTTTGTCTGAACAAGATAGAATACAGCTGTAGTGTAGGAAATGCTCTGTGTCTTCAAATTCAGCTAAACATTTTTGTGTACTTCTGTTGTAAGCTTCGTTAAACATTCTGGATGCAATCCTGTAGAATGTGCTCTAGGATGACCCTGCTTGAGCAACGAGGTTGGACAAGGTGACTCACTGTGGTCCCTTCCAATGTGACCCATTCTGTGATTCTGTAATTTTTCACTTCAGATTAACACACCATTTTTTATAATTAACATATCAAAGCATGGGTTTTTTTTTTTTGTTTAGGGAACACAAACACTGTTTATATTTCTCTACTGAAATATTCTTTAATATTTTAAAATATTTTAGAAATATTTTAATGTGTTTCAACTAAATAAAAGTATTGATGTTTTTTTGTCCATCGGGAAAGAGATCTCTGCAGGTATCCAGACTCTCCACTGGATGTCACTGTCTCACACGCAAAAGCTGACTCGAGGCTTTCCTTCTCAGGGTTCTGTAGAGCTTTTCGCCATAGCTTCCTAAATTCTGCAGCATTTCGGAATGACCAGGAAGCCTTGGACTGTAGCCTCTCAAAACAAACTGTTACCTCAGCTCCAAGATACATCTTGAGCCCCTTTCAGGTGTTTCTTGACACTCTTGCTTTTTACATTAAAAGGAAGCAGTGACGAGGTACGTATATCTTTCCAGAGTCAGGAAATGTATATGTGTTTTAAAATCTCTTAATGCATCAAGGGAATACCCTGTTTGCTCATACCTACATTTCATGAGGAGGATCCTGTCTTCAACCAATTAAAAAGTAATATAACAATGAAAAATAAGTACATTATTGTGTTTCCAATATGCAGGAAAGTTTACTGAAGCAGTCTAGCTCACGAACCAATGGAGCTTATGCATGTCCTCGATTTCTTTGTGATTTACCATAGCATAATGCAGTATTACCACATCTGTCCTTGCTATGTGACAGCTAGTGGTCACTTACAGTCATGACTGAGTTCTCAGAAGTCACTTCAGACTTTCTCCACCACCTCGCAAACAATGCTTTGCAGTGTTCAGAGGTTTTATGACTTCATTTGAGAAGGTCTATGTGCAGTGTTCTCCACTTGATGTTCTCCTTTGTGTACCAGGTTTTGAGCTTGGTTTTATTTATCTTTGGAATTCGTCTGAGTTCTATTTTCCACACACCACCCCTTGAAGAATATAGACTAACTCTTCGAATGGACTATGTCCCACTTCCTGTGAGTTACATGCCTTCACATTCACATAACAACTCTTAAAAGATTAGGCAATTATAATTCATTATGCTTGAGAAATGCCAGCCTCATAAATCAAATCTGATGTGTTTTGTGGACCTCTTTTATAATCTATCTTCTAACTAGTTCCTCCAAATTGTGGCCATACTTACACCACTGTTTTGCTCTAATACCAGAACACTGTTGTACTGAATAGAAAATATCTCAGAGGACTCAAAAGGAATGCTTCTATATTTCCTATATTTGTGTTTATTTTTTCATATAAATATGAACTATGGGAATTTTCTTATATATTTTCAGAGGCATAATAAAGCCAGGAAAGGAGCTGTAACTGGTAATATGTTACACTGCTACAAGCACTGATTTGAAGTAGTCCCACTGAAATCATGGTCCTGTTTTCTTTGGCACTGTCTAAAGTTAGAACCAGTTGAAACTAACAGGACAGGATCAAATATATTGCCTCTTTCATCTGAAAATGTTGTCATAATTAACAAGGTATTCAGCAGAACTGATTGAAACAAGGCACATGTCTTAAAATGGACAAGTTCCAAGTGTCATTTGCAATAGACTTGTTAATCCAGCCCTGAATCAAAGAAATACAATCTTGTGTACCGTTCTTCCCTTCTGTTCCATCCAGAAGAGTTTGCATAGTGACCCAAGGGGAAGCAGAATGAGATTCAGCTGGACAAGGAGGCATCTAGGGTAGGACTTGTCATTGAAATCACACTCATCTGTCAGCATTAGAACTGTGTAATAAACACACCTGAGTAGTTTCAATCAGCAGAGGAGGATGTGAGATTTTTTATATAATCAGAACCAATATACCTTGATCTTAAAGAACAGTAAGCTTGAGAGGGTTTTAATATGGCAGGATCTACAAGTAATGAACCATTTAGGTCTGTAACTGTAAGAGTAATGTCTCTGATAAAATACTCATCACCTTGATTTAGGGATTAGTGAGAGTAATCAGCTTCCTATAGCCATCCTGGAGAGACTGTGATTTGTAATGTCTGTCCTCAAGCAAAATCAGCACAAAAATCAGGAAGCTGAGGTACTAAACAAATAACATGGAAGGTTTTGGCTCTTTATTGGAAAGTATTTTCTAGCAGGATACAGGAAACTAAGATTTGAGTTGTTTAAATACATTCGATCCACAGAAAGCTGAGAAATGGGCTTAGAAACAGATTTAATGGTTTTACTTAAAGGTGTTGGATTTGCCCATTAATTGATAGTGAGAGCTTTTGTAAGTAATCGTAGCCTCTTTTTTAAGTCCCAGAATAAACATAAACAAACCAGTTCATTTTTATTTTTTTTGTTGTTTCAATGTCACTAAATCCTAAATTCAACAATTAATTCTACAGTAATTACCAAAAAGTGAGAAACAATATCCATCTGACTAAAAAAAGCTAATTTATAAAAAAGGTTTATGAGATTGATTTCTTTCCAGCAAATTGCTTTATTGGTTTTTGCCATCAAAAATTCAGATAGATTAGTAAATGGTGGATGTTATAGAAGCTTTCTACTTCCTCCATGTTGTAGCAAAAGCAAATGTAAAGTGGAAAGTTAGCTGATTTGATTTATATGTGAGCAAACAATGACAATTCTAGTGGTATGTAGTCACACGTAGTCCATGTAATTGTCTTTGAAGTAGAAGTAAAAATATTTCAAAATATTATTAGATAGAGGACCTTCAGAAACTGATTTGTCAGTTACTTTGATACTTACAAAAAATAACTTGAAAATGTATAGGAAATATAGTTTATACATGAGCTGTGTTTCCCTAAACCATTAACTTGCATGAAGTTTATAAAAAGTTTGGCAAGTTTTAATTAGAATGAAATGTGCTGAAGATACTAATTTATACATTTATGTCAAAAGAAAAATTAAGTTCTTCTCCAAGCTCTGAAGAAACTCACAGAATAACAAATTATTCTGAGTTGGAAGAGACCCACAAGGATCATCAAGTCCATTGGAATTTTGTAGAATTATAGAATGTTTGGATTGGATTTGAACCTAATTCAAATTGCCACTGCCATGGGCAGGAATGCCATCACTAGACTGGGTTACTCAGAGCACCATCCAACCTGGCCTTGGAAACTTCCAGGGGTGGGACATCCACAGCTTCTCTGGAAAACATGTTCCAGTGTCTTGCTCTTCTCAAAGTGGAGAATTTCTTCCTAATGTCTAAAGGAAACCTACTCTCTTTCAGTTTGCAGTCACTCTGCCTTGTCCTGTCACTACAGGCCCTTGTCAAAAGTCTCTCTCCAGGTCTCTTGAAGGTCTCCTCTAGGTACTGGAAGGTGCTCCAAGGTCTCACCAGATTCTTCCAGGCTGAACAACCACAAGTCTCTTATAAATTTTCAATTTATGACTTCAAGACTTCAATGTTAATAGAAATCATCCAAAAAGACATACAGTCTTAAGCGGAGTGAAATGCATTGGAGTCTCTCAGGTTGTTTTTTGAGGTACAAATTTCAAGTCATATCAATGTGTTTATAACATGAAATTAAGTAAAATTAACACACTTAAAGACAACTTCTCATGGTTCAATCATGATTCAGAAATATAAATGCCAAGCAAGATAAAATTATGGGGAAAAAAATGATATTATTGTCACATTTTTCGACTGACTGCTTCTTTAATTCTCATGTATGTTAATATATATCAATATTGACAAATTCCAGTCTGCTGTAGCTCAGAAATGTCACCAAAAATCCTTTCAATTGAAAAATTGAGACCTTGTCCTCTCAAATAAAAGCAACCTTCTTTTAAAAGCGTAATCTTCACACAAAATGTGAATGAAAAAGCTGAAAGTATGCTAATTTTATTATTCTTTTACTATTATTACTAATATTTATTTTACCTAGAAAATGTTAAGTTAAAGTATCAGGATATCATACTCAATTAAACAACACTGAAGCATTCTGACTTTCTTGTATATATGCTCATTAGGTAGAGACATATTAATTCAATTCCAATTTGCAACAATCATTGTCATTCAGTACCATTAACTTTGATCATTACTGCAGAAGATACTCTTTTAGAGTGGTCATCTTATTTAAATTTAACCCAGTAATGTGATTTACTATAGCTGTATTAAATCATCAAAAAGAAAAGATCAACTGGAGAATATACATAATTGTTTCAATTCAATACATAACTGGCCATATTATATCTTGGCTAGAAAGTGATCAGTTTGCTTTGTAACCCTTAGAGGGCTCCATTGCTATGTAGGACTGGAAAATAGACTAATGTTATCATCTTAACATATTCTGGCATCTACTGTAATTTAATTTAGGCCTTGTATTAACTCTGTTTACATGTGTTTAACTGTGTACAGGACCTTACAAGCTGGTTAAAAGGTCTGATGATGTTGATGTTGGATTGTGAGATGAAGGAGAACGCCTACAATGCTGTCATGTGTAATTTTTCTGGAATTAGTATCAAAAATGTGAGAAGATTCTCAGTTCCCAAATTTCAAAAACATGAGGCAAACAACTAAAGCATGACTTTACAATTTCTCATTGTTTTCTGAATGCCTCACTGTCCATTCAGATTGTCTGTGTTTAAATTACAGCACTGCAGTAATTTGCTTTTTAACAGGTTGAGGCAGAGTGTTGCCTCCACACAACAAATCTCTTATGGGTGGAGAAGCATAAGAGCACTTCCTTTTTTTCCTTCCCGGGGATTCAGGTGTGATTCAGCTCCTTTGTAGAGGCACAAAACTGGCTGAGACTAAGGACAGCTCTAGCAAAGGGCTGGCACCACAAAAAGGAAATGTTTGATGTGAAAGAGAAGAGCACAGATGTGGTAACAGGGAACTTTCATCCGTGTTTCAACTGCCTAGAAGATGCTCTTCTAAAGGCCAAAGGCTTCCACAGTAACTGAGATGCAAGAGACCTTGAAGGACAATGGCTATTTCACAGACTGCTCCTGTAGGATGACATGTGCTCAGCAAATGGGAAGAGGTTTGAAAAGGAACTCCTGTACAGAAACAAATCTGGCATGTATAGAAACAGATCTGGGGAAATGAGGCATTGAAATTAAATGTGCTTTAGTTTGTTTAAAGTAATTTTTTTTAAAAAATCTAACATTTGGAAGGAATTGTTAAGAAAAACCAAACCAATAAGCAGAGGAAAAAATACATGGAATAAAACAACCCACATGATAAGGTGAAAGTTTTTGTGGTGGTGGTGGATATAGGAGAGCATCCATCTGGGACAAGGAAAGGAGAAAACAACCATGTGAAGGAAAATAGAAATGGACAGTGAAGTAAAAAGTGTTTCTTACAGGCTGCAAGCTTTCTCAGGGAAAAGAGCATATCCCTTGCATAAAAATCCTCCACAAGAGCTCCTGTAAGAGGGACCCAAATTATGTTGTGCATGTAAGCTGGAAACTCTTCTAAACCCATCAAATCATGACTGTGAAAACTCTCAGAAATAGCAAGCAAAAACTTAATAAATAGATCAGTGCTGAGAGTTAAAAGCCACTAAACCTCATGCACTGCCTCCAGCACTCTGCTGAAGAGGGAGACTGACCACAAGATATTACTCCTTGTTCCTTTATTCTTTGGACTAAGGTGTGCTTTACAAGTCAAAATGCTTCCCTCATCTCAGTTCATCTAGAGCATGAAGACGTCAGCCATGACCATTTTAGCACACAAATCTGGCACCCTTGTCTTTGCCAGGATCAATATGTTGCTGTGCATTTTCAAATTCACCTGATTTGAGCTCAGCAAAATGAAACCTCTGCCATCATGATCTCTTCCTCAACTGCCTTTCTCTTACCATAGGAATGGGAAGTCCTGTCTTGGTCCACCCAGAAGGCCCTAATGAGTTTCTTTCAACAAGCCATGCTCTAATCTACAGGATTCACCATCAGGAGACTACTTCAGAAGGCCTCTGGCTGACCCAGAATCCTGGATAATGCCTTAATGATCTCCCTCTAGAAAAAGGAGATACTGCCTGCCTTGCTTATATTCTCTCATAGTCTTGGTGATAAAGGAATCTATAGACAAAAAAAAATTGTTATGAATAATAAAGTGAAAAAAAAAGTGAAAAAAAAATAAAAATGAAGGTGTTCATTTTCCAAGAGATGAAAAAAAGAAAATAGGTATCTTGGCAAGAACAGGATTTTAAGGGTACAAAACCAAAATTCTATGCCATCTTAATTGAAAGTATTTTGTCTAATACTCATAATACTCCTATCTAAAATACAAAAAAATGGTTTTAAAAGTTAAATGAATGAATGACTGTTGTGCTAGTAGAAATAGAATAGTTTAAGGTAAAAAATATGTATGGGATGTATTAAAGTTCCAGCAAATTTAAAAGAAATAGGCAGGAAGGAAGGAAAATTATTGCATGAATCATACTCCCTTGGGTAACAGTGTCAGCAGACTTGAAATCATCATGTTGCATAGGACAAACAGATGAGCAAATTGATGAGTAACTGACAAAAACTTTTTTTTTCCTGAACACTGAACTGGCAAAGAGCTCTTTTTATATAATAAAGATGTGAGGTAATCGCCAACATCTCTCTGAAAGGCAGAGCTATAAAGAAGGATATAAAGGAGCAGATGCTGTGTTATGATAATGCCCTAACAAATGGCTGCAGTAGCAGCCATGCTACTGCAAAATGCTTCCTCACAGGCCTATTTAATCAGAGGGGATAGACTGATTTTACTACTTTAAGCAGGTATTTATGGCATGGTTTAGCCCATTAGGCTTGTTTCAGTTCTATGTACCCTGTGCCCTAAATTTCTTAACCAGAAGGGTTTGAATTTGAGCTGACCTCTTGGTGTGCCCAGAGTTGTTCCTCTGCTGGGCAGTCTGGGAGCCAGCACATAAGCAGTTTGGATAATCCAGAAGTATAGACAGGCCTTAGGCTGACAGTATAGACCAGAATTTTTTAAAACACTCTGAAACTTCCTTTTTTTTAGTTACTGTCTCAGTGTGATCTCTCAAGTTAATTTTTTTTTTTTTGTTCTTTCTTGGTTAGGCAGGGAGGTAATGGATCTGATGTATTTCGTTCTGTAAGTTGGTATTGATTGCCCCTGCATTAAAGTGATGCCAGCAATTCCTTCCTCAAGCAGCACTTCAGTTAACCCAGAAAAGTCTCTGCACAGAACTAGCAGTAAGTTATTAGAACAAAATTAAAATACTAATATGAAAAAAATAACCATATACAGGAATAATTTGCCAAGGCATTAGCAGAGAGATACCTACAAGGAACAGGATGGACACCAAGGAGGAACAGAAGACAGTAGACACCAGAGGGGAGCCAGTGGCAATACAGAGTTTTTTCCTCTTACTTTTCTGAAAACAGTATTTTCCTCTCAAAGGCATTCACAGCTTGAAATACTGATAAGCACTGCACTACAGCAAGATTTCATGACATCTTATGTCTCCTAAATATTGCACATAATGCAATGTATGACCTTTAGTTATGATTTCCCAAAATGTTTAGGAACAAAAGATATAAGGTTCCCAAAAAGTGTGGGAGAGCAGTTGTAGCCTCTCTGCAATGTGATAGTATGCTCTTAGTGGTTGGGATGGAAATACAAAGAGTAAAGTATGAGGAAGACAGAAAACAAATCTAATCTATGTGGCTAATATTCCAAATGAAAACAAACAAACAAAAAAAAAACAAACAAAAAAAAAACCCCACAAAAAAACCAAAAAAGACAAAATTATAATTAGTAACGAAATTATACCTCTTGGCTACAAAGGAGAGCCACAAAAATGATCAGAGGGTTGGAGCACCTCTGTAATGCCCCTGCCCACTGAGCAGTTTTAAGTGAAGATCATTTGATACACTCTGGGCAGTGCACAGGAGGAGCAACAAAAACTCTCAGGAGCTCCAGTAACAAATCAGTCATTAACCCACAGAGGGTTAATATTTTTCTCCCCATTAACGCTTTCTGAGGGCCGGCTTGACTTCCTTACAGAAGAGGAAACCTTCCAGTAAGTCTGGGTTACACCAGAAAACCTTTCAACAGGTCTGATGCACTCAGGCCATCTGAGAGAAGGAAGATTTTAGCAGTGGGGAGCAGTAGAGATCAAATGTATGTGGCTTGCTGTGATCTGCCAGAGATTTTGGCTTAAAAAAAAAGCAAAAAAAAAGTGGTGTTCTTCTTTGGATTCAAAAATCATTTCTCCTTTTTCTGGTACTCTGGCTGTTTTCCTGTAGGAAAATCACCTCACCACTTCTCAGAGAGTAGTTCTGAGTGGACAAACACAAATGATGATTAAAATTTACTCTGGGCAGTGCGCAGGAGAAAGAAAAATTCTCATGAGGTTCAATAGCAGTGGGGAGTGTGATTGTGAGGAATTTGGATGATAAAGAACTCGTCTTTGTTTGTACAGATTCCTGTGCATTATGAAGAGTTGTACTGATGTCTCCCTTTTGGGGAACAGAACCAAGAGCTCACCCTCTGTTTGTCCTTGTTTGTACTTTAGGACAGTGGTTGTGACTTGGGCTTTCTGTAGATATTCCCAGAGCAGGGAACTCCACCTTCTTCCAGGACTGACACTTCTGATTCTTCCTGCAACCTCCAAGCAAACTGGAGATGCAGGAGAGGATATTCTCATTGCAAAAGAAATCAAGTAAGTTCACATACTGCTTTCCCCTCTTGATTTTCAGTTCATCTCAGGATTTTATGCCACCCTACTTTTCAGGCAGAAATTATTTTCTTTCCCTTATTAGGGTTCAGGGTTATCTACTTCATTTATAAATAAATTACAAACCTGTGATACGCTGTGGACAGCACATTGTCTACAGAATATTATCATTATTCAACATTAGAATTCTGCTTGTCTTTTCACTGTGTAGGTTATGTTTCTTTATTTTTCAGAAAGATAAAAATAATTGATTTATAAATGTAGATTATGATATTCTGTACTTAGAGATAATAGGAGGGAATAATTAATAAAATAAAGACTCTGTTGGTCCAGACCAAATCCATTCCAGTGCTATGTCTCTATGGCAAGTAGCAGTTACTTTATGAAGTTTGCAAGAACAAAAAAATCATGTGTCCTGACATCCCACCACACATCACCTGGTGAGTTTTGCTGTGGGACATCCTAATACAAACACAGCTGTTAAATAGCCTTTGATGTACTTTCTTTCCCCATACAAATGTGGTAATTTCAATGAATGCTTCAGAGCAAATTCAGTGGTGTGTTCTTCTTGGGGCTAATTCTCAAGGATATTCACCTCTCATCTCACCTCTGTGAGATGCAGAATAGCTATAATTCACATTTTCTTTGGAAGATGAACTGAATCCAGTGGGTATTTATAGCCTAAGTCAACCTGCTGAAAGGCATGGGATTAAGTTCAGACTTAATGAGTTGGAGTTTTTAACTTATTAAAAATTTTAGTAGGAATAATGCTAATTTGGTTGAAATTGTTCATAATTTTCCAAGCTTTTAATGATTCCAGGTCAACTCTGAAAGCAAAGTACATAAATAATGTGATTTTTATGCCATGTGTCAAATAACTGAGCTATCTGGTCCCTGTTTAAAATGATAGGTGGATGCCAATCTGATTTGATACCTTTAAGCTTGACAAATTCCATGGGAATGAATAATGTGTCTATTTTCTTGTCCTCCTAAGTGGAGGTAAATGGGTTTTTTTGGTTTTGGGGTTTTTTTTGAAGAAGCACATGTTGATAATTTTAGAACTGATATTTAGGTTGTTTTTTTTTTTAATTTGGGCTGAGTTGATTTTTAGGAATAAGCTCTTTTGAGTGACATTTTTGTTGGTAAAGGTTTCTCAAGTCTAAGCTGAAAGCTTAGAAAAGTCTCAGCTGAAAGCTGCTGACCATGATGATCAGACAGAAGGAGATGGAGGGAACCTCCTGGAACATCTTAGCTTTAGGAATGGGACCCTCATTTAGAAAGTGATATAACTAGACTCACTCACAGTCCTGGCCTGGATAAGACATGAGCTTGAGACTCACCCCCGTGGAGTGTAGTCACCAGCAGCCTCTTGGATCTTCTGGGGCAGCCTGTTCCTCCTGTATCCTTGGGCCCAAGAGAGAGAGCTCAGTCATTAGACAGGGAAAAGGTTCAAAGTCCAACCCACTGGGACAAGGAGCACCTGCAGTCAGGCCCCTTGCATCTCTCCAACCTTGGTGAACAGTCTAGGCATCAAAATACTCTGGAATGAGGCTCCCTATCTTATTTTTTCTTGCATGTAAATGTTAATAAAGGATATATATTTTAGAAATGCTTTAAGAACACTTGAGTAAATCTTTATTCATTCTTTAAGTATCATACTGGAAATAGATGGACAGGTTTTTTATTTGGATTACTAAAGAAACAGAGAAATCACTGAGAAAGGTGCTTAAAAATTGGTAACATTAATTTATATGTTCATAATATTTGAGCTAAATCCAAGAAATCTTTGAAGCAAGGTGTCAAAAGATACAGCAGCAACAATTCAGAGTTAAAGCTATGTTATTTTTGCAAAAGATTGCTGTACAAATTTTAGGAAAAAATACTCTGCTGTGAAATGCTTGGGTATTTGCATAATTTTTAAAAATAATCTTCTTTCTTTCCTGATTTATAATTATTCATGTACATGGGAAACTCTAAGGTAATGAATGTTAATATGTACAGTAAAAATAACTACATGCATATGGCACGGAAGGACTATTGCTAATCTCTTTGGAACAGCTTAAGTGATCATTATTCTTGCATTTGTTGATAGGTTTTTCCTGCTTAACTGTTGAAAACATTTTAGTACTGTATGGTGGCTTTTCTCCAGGTTTACATAATACTGTTTTCTTGTTGCAAGAGGGAAAATTTACATTAAACTTCACATATAGTAATTGACATTTATAGTTCATGTGGGATTGATTACTTTAACACATGAGAAAGCTGGAGCCTTAAAATATAGAGAATTTAATCATTTTCCAACACATTATTTACTCTGTACCATTAAGTGCTCCACTGTTGGTTCGCTTCAATATTTTTAATACTTGAATTCTTTTGCTATGAGAATAGCAAAACCTTTATTTATATGAAGTCTCAATGCACAGGTGTTTCTGGATGTCCATCAATGTTGTATGTATTGCTGTGTTATTGTTCCACTTGTGTCGGTCCCACTGTGAACTTTTGCCTGAAGCTCTGGCAAAGACATTGCCAGTAAAGGTACTATGAAAAATGGATGAATTTTTAAGGTCCATAATTTTGGTCTGAATGGGTATATTACAGTTGTCACAAATTCTGAGCTGCTTTTCCCAACCAAAATTATGTCTGAAATTAGCCAGATCATTTTTCTGGGCAAAAAAGGAAATTTGGATTGGGATTTTGTGCAATATTTTGGCTCTTAGAATTGCACAAACATTGATGTTGTTTCCAAAATCCTGAAAACAAAACTGTATAGTATACATAAAAATTATAAAATTCAGATGAGATTTTTTTTTTTTCATTTCCTTTAACTATAAAAAGTAGAGAAGTTCAACTCACAACTTTTAGGTCAAAGTTATGACTAAAATTGTCTTGCAGATGGAGGGCAAAACCTGAGAGACTTTAGCTGTGTTCCTCAGGAGGGGCATTGCTTAAGCACTGAAGGGAACACCAACCTCAGTAAAGCATAAGATTTCCCCCATATGTTCTCTGACTATATGCATTTCCTGAGTGTGTGTGTGTCACAGTCTCATTCCATCCCCAAAATTCTGACTATAAAATTCAGGGAGCCTTATCTTAACAACAACCTCTGGCAATAACCAGTTTTGTTTGTTTTTTGAAAATTGAAAGGAATCAGATAGCAAAATTATAGATAGGTAGTTAACTGAAGTTCCCCATTGTCACGTTAGAAACACAAATGTTTGAAATGTGTTGACAGAGAAGGTCACAGCCACACTATTAAACACAGCACCATCGAAGGCAGGGTGAGAAAGACACTTTCTCCATGTCCTCTGAGTGGGTGCAGCATAGGAGGAGTTGTCTTCAGGTCCAATCTGAACTGCTCTTGCTCCTCCTGCTAGCTGCAAAGAGAAGTTGCACACCCACAGGGTATGAATTCCTGGTGGGCAGCAAGTGCTGGAAGACTACAAGTAAAAAAGGGTTGCTGTTTTTCACCAATATGCCAATATGCTGTTCATCCTTGCATAAGGGAGATGTGAAAATGACTGCTGGGCTGCCTGAATAATATTTCTGATTATGCTTTATCTGCCACAAATTTTATTATTTCCTAAATCTTTGATCTGGTATATGACTTTGCTTTCACTGACCTTAAAAACATTTCTGAAAGATTATTAAAGGTTACTACATTTTATACAGAAAGACAACACATGCTAAGTTTAGGGATATCTCCGAGAATGAGAGAGAGAGGTAAGAGGATGCTTTTCTCAGTCAGCAGATAGCTGTTGCTCACCACCTATAGGAGACCATTAGCATGGGAAGCAAAGGGTCACTTACTCTTTTCCTGAAAGAATTAAGATTAAATATATATTGGAGCAAGAAAACACACTACACTATATAGTTAAATGAATTCTAAGTCACTGAAAAAATAGGTTACAAAGATGTTAGATGTGGCTGCAAAACAGCTTGATCTGAATTATTTTTCTGGTTAGTCATTGGTGGTAGCTTATTTACAACTGTCAATGTAAACATCCATGTTTAATTAAATATATGTCTCTTACATTTGACATTTTTATATTTAATATGTAAATGTTAAAGTTTATAAGCAATTAAAATATGCAGTTTAGATCTTGACTTCTAACTGTTTATTCTTTAGCAATTGAAAGTGTTAAAAATGTTTAATGGGTTTTCACATCATTTAATTTTATTTGCACAGTTATTGGAGAACCACTTCGCCATACTAAATTTCATTTCATGGAGAAATCTTCATTACAATGGTGTCATAAATACCTCATTTATATTCAGCATTTAAAATTTTGCCTTTCTGCCAAAATCAGTTTTAACTGTAAAATAAAACCAGGCTCTTTGTACAAGACACTCCAAGGCTACCATTGTTAGACAGTCTAAACAGTTTTCCATCTAATACCATGAAAGCCTTTACAAAATATTTACAAAATATTGTTTCCTTGTCATGAAACCTTTTGGCTGTAAGGTCTCAAAATTTTCTAGGAAATTTTAAAATTATTCACCTAACTACTTAAAACACACTTCTGCTAGTGCAACTATCTGGGAACAACTTTGATGTAGAAAAAAACAACCACGATTTTTGTATTTCTACTCTCTCCTTTTGTTGTTATTTTTGGGGGGTTTAAAATTAAAAAAATAAAGCCATGATTCTTCAGGGACTCTGAAGTATATCTTTTATTTTATTACCAGCAGAGGTGAAAAATTAGGTAAATATTTAAAATATGAATTTTGGATAAGAAAAGTAAGCATTTCCCTCACTTCTGTTTTCTTCCAACAAAGTCTCACTTTTTGAAATGCATTGGTAATGTCTCTCTAATTACAACATCTCCTTGTTTTCATTTAAAGAAGCTAATTTTTTTGTAATGTTTCTCATCTGTGTAATCTCACCTGTTAGTTCCTAATAGTATGGAATGAAAAGTTCTAATTTTCTCACTATTTTACAGCCATTCTGCTCTTTTAGAAATCTTATACTCCTGATGTCTTATACTGTACTATTATTGCACTCAGCACACTATTATTTCTTGTACAGAGCAGTCTTACGTGGAGGAATGCAAAGATGCTAGAATCTGAAGTTCATAATGATCCTGTAAGGAGGCAAAAATTTGCTGGTAACCTCACTGAAGAGAGTGGAAGGAAAAAATATTGTTTTTCTGCCTCTGTTGGTTCTGCTTTTTACTTAATTCATCCACATCTCTTCTTGATCAGTTCTGTTTTATTTTTTGAGGGTGAATTGCCATGTCTTATCTTGCTGATTTGAACATCCGGACTTCTGCTTACTGCATTTACTAGAGCTCCAAAATGTGAATGAGATTTCAACAATTCTCATGATATAGTAGGAATCAGCTGAAGGTTTATAATTACACAGATTGTCTAAGTGAAAGCAAAACATGCCAAGTGGGAAGAATGTGAACTTTACAGGCAAACTAGGCTAATTCGAGGTAATTTAATTCATAGCATTATCAGCAATGCTGCCGGGCAAACAGAACCTAACACAGGCAATCTCTCTCTTCTCCTGGAGAATTAGAGCATGTAAGAATGCATGCAAGTTACAAACACATTCTGCTTGCACCTTGGACTATCCTGAGAGAGAAGGTGTTTTGGAGGAATGAGCATTTTTTAAAAAAAGTGTTTTCAGACATGACCAGTACAGTAAGTGAATGAACCATTAGTACTGTTGCAATCTGTGCCTAAAAAAAAACATTTCCTCTAGAAACTGGAGTCACTAGAGGGTAATCAAATCATTCTTGCAGGTGCTAAATCTGTGCAAGTGTCACCTTGAGTGAGGTCCAGGGGATAACACACCTTAGTAACTTCTGGTTAACAAGCCTGGAAAAGCAGACAGGCCACAGTGCATGCTGAGAGACAGCCCCTATCTGGAGAGGCTGACACACTTCCTTTCCAAAATATATGTGAAAAGCTGGTGGACTGGAATTATTGAGTGTCTATATAGCTGTAAACTACAGCTTATAATTTATGTGTTGATCTCACTTTTTCTTCGCAAATTTTAGCTGTTCAATTTTTTCCTTTTTTTTTATGCTTTAGAAGATCTAGCTGATCATTAGTTAACCATGGCACCATCCCTGAGCAAAAATAAAGCTGTTCAATCAGTGAATTCAAGCTCAGATACACTGTGAAGTACATTTCAAGGAGATTTTTGAGGTTAGAGGCAGGTTGTTCCATACACACTCCTTCACAGAATATTCATTAAAAGTGGATTTTCTAAGGTTTTTCCCATAGGTTGTTGCTCATCTCTCAGGCTGGTTAGTTGTAGAAGGAACGTAGAAGATAAAAATTTCAAACTATTTTCTATTAGGAAAGTTTTATCAGAAAATTTTAAATTGCTTCTAGCAAACTCCCAGGGACATTGACTTGGGTGAGAATCCATGTGCAATTCAGTACGTAGTTCCAAGTACATGGTGTCAATCCCCTGCTGGACACAGCCAGGTGAGCAAACAGTGAAGTCATTAAAAAAGGGAAAGAACTTCGCAAAATAATTTTTAAAAAGCAAGTTCAACAGAATTGTGCCCTTCATTGGTGTAGATTTTCACACCCTGGTACACAGAGACAGTAGGATGAGCAGCTGAAGAATAAATCCTTAGTGAAGAACAAAGCCTTGGTGGCAATATCTCTCAGTGTGAGAGCTGAGGATGGCAGTTCCTGAAGCCAATAAAAAATAACAGCATGCCAGGACATGGTGCTATGACAAGACCACCAAATTTCATCGTGAGCGTGAGAGCATGGTTGCAATCAGAACCCCTCGGGGAGCCCACCAAGTGGCACCTGGAGCCCCTGAGCTCAGGTAATGCATGTCAGCTGCATGTCACTCCACCTTCCCTTCTAGGACCCAGACTGTGGGTGCTGAACAGAAGGTTCCTCCTTGCTGTGTGCACGAACAGCCAGGAGGAGAACCCTGGTCACAGGCCCAGCAGCAGAGGCTGAGGCAGGTGCACATGGCTCAGGGCTGGCACTGCTGGCTGCTGCAGATGCAGCTGCTGGCTCCTCCACCTGGGCTCCATCCCCTCCCTCCACTGGCCCACTGGGGTGGGTTTCCCTGGCCATGGGAAACCCACTGTGCGGTGCCTTCACAAGCTGAAGCTTTGTGATCTGTTCTGATGGGTGTCATTTTTATGCTACATGAGACCCAGGTGTGCTGGGTGTAGGGGAAGGGCACAGCCAGCCCTGACAGTCCCTGCTTGTGGGGTTTTCTGCTTTTGCAGAAATGTCCCCAAGGTGTTAAAAGTCCTTTTCCTTGCCCAGATGAAAAAAGATGTAGAATCTTCAGTCTTCAGATTTTTTATTATTGTT
>VYXF01000018.1:26595-41584 GCA_013397295.1 Polioptila caerulea
ATCTACTTTTTCACCCTGTGACAATCTTATTATTACTCTATTTAAATTTGTGAGACTTGTAGTTTTTCTTTCAAAGATGGTGGATGTTCCCAAGGACTAAAATCCAAACCACAGGTGTCTTGGGCTTGGTGCCCTCTGGGCCCCCTGCACAGGTCCCTGAGCTCCCAGGGCAGTCAAGGACAAGCCCTGGGTTCTCACACCTGCTGCCATCACCATGGCTCCCCCTCCCTGCCCACAGTCCAGGACCTCCTGTCCGGCCCACAGGGCACCACCCCTGTCCCAGCAGCCCTGTCCCTGCAATTACCTGAGATATTCAAGAGCTGTGCCCATCCTACCTTCAGCTAATAAACATATCCATTTCTGTGCTTAACAAGCACACCAGGCACAAAAGTACTAGCTAATGAATTTTGGAACAACAGATGCTGACATTTACCAAGTAAGCAAATTACTGCTTTTTGCCTTCCTAATATTCATGTTCTTCCTTAAGTTTACATAGAATTACAGGAAAATTCAGACTGGAAGGGAACTCTGTGTGTGGTATAGGTCAACCTGCTACTCAAAGCAGGATTAGATGAAAATTAGATTTATCTGTGCTGGACTTTGTCTAGTTGACTTTTGAAAGTCTCTAAGGTTGAAGATTTCACAACCTTCTTAGTGATCTTATTTAAGTGTTTAACCCTCTCATTTTAAGGGTTCTTTTGAAGAGTAATGTAGTTACTGTCACTGGTTTCAGAAAGTAATGAAAATGAAAAAAAATAGGAAAAAAATTATTAATTAAAACAAGTATTTCAATTATACATTTTCTCACTGATTATTTTTGAATAATAGGAAAACCCAAGAATAATAAACAAAACAAATTCCCAAATTAATGTCCTGGATCAGTCTAGCAAGCATTTTATTTGACTGCAAAGAAAGGTTTGTTTTATTTTTTACTATAGAAAAAAATTTAGCCACAATTAAAAATCAGTTATTTATGCAAGCATGTAGGCTATTTTGATGCTATTTATGTATTAATCAAAGAAAAATTATGTTGTCTTCTGTGTCCAGGAGTGTATTTTTAGTTGATTAATAATAAGTAAATATTTTGAGAGTGATTTTTTTGTAAATACTTCAACTTTGTAGTTCAGACTTAATGAGCTGCTTGGGGTTCAGCAGAAACAGGATCATATTGTCATATTCATTTTATAGCTGTAAGAAATAGTATTATTAATTGGAACAATTGCAAATAAGAAACTAGAAAATCGCAGACAATAATGTTCAATAAGGGAAGGACTGCACACATATTGAAAGACTAATAGAATTAAAAATTATCTTGGCAAACTGAAAAAAATAGTTTTAAAACATTATAATATATAACAAAGTAAATGAAAAATTAACTCAGACAATCTACTTCAGCAGTACAAAATGGAGAACTGGCAAGCTGTCAGTTTTGGAAATGAATTATTTTGTTCTTCTACTGGCCAGTTCAAGATGTTAACACAGTGGTATCATCAGTGGCACCCTGCTCCAGGGCTACAGGTGGACAGCCTGTGGCACATGAAAGGAGTCACAGCCTTCACACGAAGAGAGTCACATCCCACATGATCTTCCCTCCTCTTCAAAATGTGCTTGAAGTGCTGGGCAAGTGTGAAGCTCTGCTCTGCATGAAGAATGTGGAGGATTTGCTGAGTGGGAGAAAGAGAAGTCTGAGCCATGACATGGAACACTTCAGATCTATGAAAGACTGCTGAAGAGAGGAAATGAGGAAGCTGTTTTCCCCCTTGAAGTTAGAAAAGGCTTTAATTACAATAAATTCTAGGTTAGGCTTAGCAAAAAAATATTGCCTAAAATTTTACCTTCTCAGAAAGTGATGTTATTATGGCAATTTTAACCAGATGATTTATTAAGCCCTGTAATATCTCTTCATCGTTATGAAAGACATTTCAGTACTTTAATTTCTTAAATAAAATCTCTTTCCAGCTGTTTTCTGCTAATTTAGGTTGAGATGCCATTTCACTTCTAAGAGGCTGTGAGTACTTTGATTATTCTATTTTTATTAGCAATATGCTATGTGAGGCTGTGTAAGTTAACATGTACCATCTACTCTACACAAAGCAGTATAATTTTTAAACTTCAGGATAAAGAAGGATGAAAATATCCCTTTAAAGCTCCCAGTTTAAAAAGTTATTAATTTTCAGCTTCAAGATTCATATTTGTCACACTTCCAGTTTTTTTTTGAAATCAGAAATACATTGTAACATATTTATATTGGATTGCATGCATGCATATGTGTGGATTTAAGTTTCAGAGAAGTGTATAATCCAAGAGTCAGTTCTGAAACCCATCACACTTTCTAATGATGACCACAATTAGCTAAACTCTAGCTTGAACTTGTGTGCCTAGGAGTGGTATTGACACATCTATCTATTGTAAATGAAGTTCTGTAAGATATCAGTGCAGTGAAAAATGAGGGACAGATGACAGTGGGAACTGTAAGAATGGACTGGCTACCTTCTAGAGTTTTCTGAAGGTCTGTGGTAAGAAAAGCCTTGTAGCCTATCCTTGAAGGCTTCCCCTCTGCTCACTGGAGCTGTTGTGTGCCATATGTAATCAAGCAGTGAGTCAGTGCCATGAGTTTAGTGGAATACTCCACTTGGACATTATCACTAAAATCATTCATCTTCTTTGTTGGGGCATGAGTCACCATAGTCACAGATTGTGGCATCATAAAAATTTCTCTTTGCTTACTCTTCAAGTCCATTGATTGAATTTGTGATATAATTGTAATGTTTTGTTAGAGGACCATACTATACTAAAGGACTCCAAAGGGAAAAAAAAAAAAAAAAAAAGACAAAAAGAAAACATAATGTAACCTCATTAAAAAAATCAGTAAAAAAGTTTCTGAAGTGCATCTGCTTCCTAAAACAAAAGCATAATATTCACTGCCAATATGACGAGAACAGTGTTGGAAACACTTGCTTCCAAACAATAGAAAAGCAAAAAAGAAAACAATTCTCTCCATCCCAACCCCATCTCATAGAAGGACTAAAAATCAACACTCTGTCACTGAAAGTATGCAGGGTTGATAAGAAGTCTGCCAAAAAACTACTCAGTCAAGAGCATAAGAACACTTCCCTCTCACTAGTGACATTTACAGCCAACCCATGAATTCAGAGCAAAATGTGAAAATCATTTTCCGTAGCATCCCAAAAAAACACCTAATCCATGGATGGCAGGAAGCTGAGTTGTAACCAGCAGACCTCTTAACTGCTAAGTGATCAATTTCAAATCATCTTTTCAATCAAGGGAAAGCATTATTAAATTTTTGCAGTAATAATAATTGTTGTCTGCTATGTGGCACATATTAATTGAAATATCAAATTAATTAAATGAAACCCACCTACAGCATGCAAAACTGACTTATTCTCTACAAAACCTTCTTCTTGTTATGAGAGAAATTGCAGTTTCATCAACAACTTTTTTTTTGACCTTACATTCTCTAGATAAACCCAGAATAAATAACAATAGTTGCTATGGACATAATAAAATGGAGTAGATAACTAGAGCCCAATTGACATAAACTTTTCTCCCTCAAGATGAGAGGAAACAAACTAATTTAGAGAAGAAAGTGAAAATTACATTACAGATTTGTAAAAAACAATGTACAAAGCAAATGAACTAAAAATGGATGAGAGATAGGTTTTTCCTTTTTTTTTTTTTTTTCCCATTACACACATTACAAACTGATTTGTTTGGGGTTTTTGGTTTGGGGTGTTTTTGGGCAGTAGGAGATAATGTCGCTGGTACTCAACTGTTCACCCACAAAAAAAAGGCATGCTACTTTTGGTAAAAATATGATCTGCTGCACCTGGAAGAACCCACTGACAAATGAGGCTGTCATGCCCTTCATTTCCCACCCTTTTTCCGTGATATGAAACTGGATTCATGGAGAGCACCCTGCAGTCCATCAGCTGAAGTTCTCCTTTACTTCTCCATACTCTGGATGGGATTATATACTCTCCAATACAGGACTTGGTCTCACTGGATATTGATATTTGCGAGACTCCTACACTGCCTAAATGGTTTGTTTACTGGAATTTTATATTGCAGCTCACAAAGAAATCATTCTAGCTCTAGTTTAGCGGAAGGATTAGCATTCAACGTCAGTGGTCTAAACTCACTTGTGAACAGTGAATCATTCCTTTTATTACAAGAATAGGCTTATTTTAATGGGATCATAACAATCTCCAGTTTAATAATTACTCATTCAATTCAAAATGTAATGGTTATATATAATTTGTTGTAGATAAAAAAGAAAAATCTGTGCGGAAGTGCAACGATGTAAAATCAATCTCAAGTCTAATTTCCCTCTGAGTTACATCAGTGCTATGAACTGAAATTATTTCATCAGGGAGCTACTTTCATTAAACAGTATCAATAAAGAATGCTTATAGACATTTTAAATACCCATAAAAATTGTAAAGAACGTAAATATGAATATATACAGCAAGTCTGTTGAATCTAATACCTACCTGGAGACTACACAGTAACTTCGGGCATAAAAGTGCTAGCTGGCAAAATATGAAACATCCTGAAAATCAGAAATTGTGGCTAAGATACTCCACAAGTGTATTCAAACCTTGGTTCTTTTCTTTAAGTGCCCAGTGAGGTTCCCAACCTGACACAGAGATGCTGCACACTTGGTACAGCTAAGCATAAACAGTTCAGAGGATAAAGCAGACCTGCCAGGCAGGTGTTGGTCTCCCAGCAGAGCCCTGGCTGCCTCCAGGGCATCCAGCCCAGCAGCTGGGTCCTTCAGGACTCCAAACCCCTAAGGGTCTCCTCTTTGACGGTTGTGCCACAGCCCTGTGTCTGGGAGACATAAAAATACCTGTTTTACCTCTAAGGAATCCACAAAGGAAATCTGACCCTGATGAAATTAAAGAGATATTTTGCCTTTAACGTTACTGAGCTCATTATCTCATTTTTTTTCACTAAGATTTATACCCATACTTAAAGCACAAGATCTTACTGAGCTTCTCAAATCACTGTTACTTTCTCATAGAACAATATCTGCTGTATAACCAACCTGCTCTTCCTGTATCTTTGTACACAACCATAATGATGTTATATGGGATTTTCTGCTGTAATCTGTCATTTTGGTCAAAACTTTTTTTCCTTTCGTTGTTATGGTGACCCAGTAGTGTCCATTTTGTTTATGGTAATAAGCACTGCACTCTTAGTGAATAGCAAAGAGACAAAAAATATTTGTGACCAAATTTTTCTCTTCACTCTAAAGTTCATTCTATCTTTTCCCTTACCTAGTCTGTTCTCATATTATCTTTCAAACTTTACCAACTTACTGCTGTGAACAAGTGCTAAGTTTTATATTTGGCAAGTGCTAGGCTTTGGAAGAAGAGCACAGCTGGAGTGGATATAATGAAACAGCATTCTTCTGTACCAAAGTATCTTGATGCTGATGAAAAACCCAAAACATCCACAACAATATGGTGTATATTTATACCAGTTTAATGAGGCTCTATTCAAAATCCAGCTGTGAAAATGTGATTAATCTATAAATGTAGTCTTCCAGTACTAGAAAGTAAATTCTTCATAGTAAAAACTGATTCTCCCACAGTACAGATTGTATCTTGTCACTTAATCATTTCCTGGAGAACATTCACAAGCATGTAAGCACACTTTGGAGTTTGAATATGCTGCATGGAAATCATAGCAGCTACTAATAAGCAGCACTTCATCAGTAGGGTACTGAGCATCCATATAATTCTAGTTCCTGAAATTCTTTGTTTGTTTATTTATTTATTTACTTACTTACTTACTTACTGAGGGAGGGGAGTACTCCTCCTCAGTTTTCTGTCTTTATTTAAATTTCTTTTCTTTCAACAGAAAATCTTTAAAGCTAATACTGAGTTACTTCTGTAGGTGGTGCCAGAGATGTTTTGATGGTTTTGCTTGCTTAGATTTGATTGTGTTTTAAATACATGAAACATTTGACTAGATGTAATATATTATGATTTTGAATCTCTCCTTGCAATCTCTGGGTGTTTTTTACAAGAAGATAAAAACAATTGGTTTGCAGTCTGGAAAGCAGTGGATTGTCATTCATGTTCTTTGCACTGTGGTGCCATAGTGTACTTACAGAAAGAACCTTCTAAATTTTTAAAAAACAGCATGGAATCTTTTTTAAAAGCTTCTAATAGTCTAGGTTATCCAAATTTTGGGTTAATGTCAAAGTTAAATAGTGACTTTGTTAAGAATATAGCAGTTTCACTCATTCCATAGCTCAGGCTTGGTTTGGGGGTTTATGGTTTTTTGATTGTGGGGGTTAGTTGGGGTTTTTTGTCAGAGGAAAATGCTTTTCCTTGAATTCAAGTAGTAAGAGAATGAAGGGGGACAAAGCCTTAAGGACAAGAAAAGATAGAGTTTGTATATTCTTTTATTTTTTATTTGTATTCTAATCCTATCTTATCCTATTTTTTATTTGTATTTAATTTGTATCTGGGGCTCCAGACATTGAGCTAGAAAAGTGACAGAGGATAAGATAGAATCATCACCTTATTGACAGGGAACAGGAGCCAGAGGGAGCTGAAAGGAGCCACAGGAAACTGCAAAGGTAGAGAAACCAGTGTCCCTTGTATTAAAAATGCTACAGGTAATGTATCTCTCACATCTCATGAGAGGAATCTGCACTGAACTGAGACCTGAATTCCTTAAGCTATGCTTAAACATAGAGGACTTAGTCGTGCTTTCCATGATCCAGTGACATTATTTTCTAAATAGCTGCACAGCTTCCAGAGGAGGTTTGGATTGAATCTCCTTTCTTCACTCAGATCCCCTTGGAACAAACGATTATTTGATGACTGAGGTCTTCTGTGGAAAAAGGAGATGTTAAAATCCTCTCATTGATTTATATATGCACTCCTGCCCCAGGCAGCTCTATAATTTTGTAGGATTGGTGCTCAAGTTTCCTACTTGGGAATTATAGTCATGTTTCACTTTACAGAGTCATTGTTAGACTAATATATTAAATACCATAACATGAAAAATAAAAGCTTATTTAAGGAATTTTCTTATATAAGTCACCTAGATAAACAAGAGTTAGGAAATGTATAATAGACCTGGAAAAGCAAAGTATGAGAAAAGAGAAGAAATGAAGACAAGAGTCATTTTTATCAATGGAAGGGGAAAAAAGGGGAGGAATAATGCCATATGTGAAAGAAGCACTTCCTCTGCCTGCAAAAGCAGGCTTGTAATTGGAGTTTTCTGGTTTGCCTTTAAAGGTAGGAAAAAAGAAATGCTTAAATTATGGTTTCCTCTGCACATTTGAATTAAACAGCTTAATTCTCCCAAAATGTGTCAGCAGCAACAAAAACTGATGCTAAGAAGCTTTTTCATCAGGGAATACCTTCTATGTCTGAATACAGGATTGAAGACTGAAGTAGCATTTCCTATGGATGCTTGTTGCATATTTATTTTAATATTTCATCATTCATCTGGATATGATTTTGACTGTATTGACTTTGGGGACAGGCAAGGAACACATCAGGCTCTGCAATTTTATATATTTATTGCCTGTAATAGGATGATGAGATGGGAATAAATAATAAATAACCACAGGAATGCTAAACATAGACTACCAAACTGACTGCTTCACAATGGAGCTTTGTCACCCAGAGCATGTAAGTACATTAACAGTTTGTTCTCAGACACATCAGTGGAATAAGATATAAGTGAAAGGAAAGAATTACAGTAACAGCAGTCAAACAAAAGTAAGGAAATAGTAATCTGTACATTTTGTTACTGTGACACTGACATCAAAGTCTCTGATTCCAATTGTTTCAAACTGAGCATGTTGGAGCCTTCAGAGAAGAGACAGAAGCTAATTATGGCATATTTTGTCTTTCCTATGCCATGGTTCAGGAGAAAATGGAAGCAGGAGCATTCCTGACACTGTACTCTACATCAAGTTCAATCCTGTGAACCTGAAATAATTCTGGAATCAGTGAATTTCTTTTCAAAGGTAAAACTTTCATTGCAGGACTTCAGCAGACGGCAAGTCTGCCTGTACTGCCATTCTCCAGCAAAAAAGCTGTAACCTCAGTCTCTCATTCTGCCCTTGTCTGATCCAGTAGAACACATTGACAAGACTGAGTTATTTTCGCCTGTAATTGGTGCCAAATGTAAAATTTAGGCTTACAGGCAGCCTGTCTGACCCCAAAAATCATAGGACCACTGAACCATTTATGTGAGAGAGGATCTCATAAAATCATCCAGGCTCATCTCCTTATAGCAGGACCAACATTAAATTGGAGTAGCTCAAGACATTGTCCAAGTAGGTATTGAAAATCTTCAAGGATGGAGACTGGATAACCTTTCTAAGCAACCTCCTCCAATGTTTTATTCCAATACTAAAAAAGGAGAGGATTTCATGACCTCTATCTCCTTAAACCACAGTTACAAGAGTCGCATTTTCTTCTCATTTCCTATTCACAGTGCATAGGCTTTAACATATAAAATTTGAGATGGCATGAAAGCCATTAATAGAGAAACATTTGTTGCCCAGATTATACATTTAAAAGTTCAGTGTTGATAGCTGTGACTGGAAGAAGACAATCCTTAGGAATGTTTGTCTGCATCCTGCTTGGGCAGGAAGGTTGGACCAGATGACTGTGGATCCTTCCAACCTCGCCCATTTAGGGATTCTGGGATCAAAATAAGTTCTGATTCCTGAGAGTGCAGAGATCAGGGTGCAGCTGCCATTGAGAAGCCTGGTAAATGTTATTGGCTTGGTTTACTGTGCCATGGCACATGCACAGCTTCCCTGTCGTACTTCTGTCATACACCCTGGAATGTCACAGACTGGTCTGTGACTCCCTGTTGTCTCCTCCTCTTACTAAACATCAGAAGTTGTCCCCTGTTCAGGGCAGGAGTTGATGACTACTTCTTGTTCCACCTGACTTTGGAATGGTTAGAGAGTTCTAGAAAATGTGCCTTGATCTTCCTTTACTTTTGAGGGACTATTAGCCTTTATAATAAAAAAAAAAAGGTTGTTCTACTGATGTTAAATCATATATATTTCACATCAAATATATATTTCTATTCCATTTGCAATAGATAGTACTGTATTAGTGTCTTTTAAGCATATGTGTAAATATTCCACAAAAGAATGGTGTCAATTCTTCTTGCAAGTGATCTTAATGGTTTCATGAGGATTGCACACCCTTAAGCTGTAACATATGTCTCATGCACCTATAATGCTGTGAGGTAATTATTTTTGCATAAATATATTCAGAGTAAAACATGTAGCAACATTAAGCAATGGCATTACTATGGCTGACCTATTAAAAGATACTGTGTAGAGAATGAAACGTCACCATCTTAGTCTGCCCTCAGAAGAATACAAGTGATAATAATCCTAGTAATTTAGCTTTCTTTATATCAGTAAATAGTTTTCAAATGGCATATAATGCACAACAGTGTGCTGCTACTTTATGTCTGTTTTCACATTTGTTCTGCTGGGATGAGACAAACCATTGTAGTGAGAGTGGTTTGCAGAAAACAGGGAAATGTCTATTTATGAGTTGCATTATAAAATACACACTTTATATTCTGGGTGGCTGTAAGACTTGTGAAGCAATACTGTTCACACGGTTCCCTAAATAATTCTCTGTTGTGATGAGCTGCCAGACTTAGTAGAGTGCATTACTTGAAAGAGTAAACATCAAGAAGCCTCCAGGGGTTCTCTCACTTCATTCATTTTGCATTATCCCATTTAGCAATTGTAGTTACATCTCTGCAGCCCTAATAACTGCTCAAGTGAAGTAATGTTATAGTTCTAAAAGACATGAACCTACTGGGCCAAACATAATCATATTCAAGTTCCAGTGATGGACATGCAGACTAAAATGTACGTAACAGCAAGGGGATATGAGCTTGCCAGGTAATCAAAACAGACCAAAACTGACTCACTTCCTGATACAAACAGCTAAGACTTGGGGTTTTAAAAAACTGCATTCTGTACAAAATTATAAATAATTGCAATTCTCATCAACCTACCCTAATATGGAAGCTTTTCTAGATGCTACTTAAACTGGGAAAGTTTTCCTTTAAGACTATTTGGCTTTAACTTTCTAGTTTGTTTATTATTCAGTCACAGTCTGAAAGGGTCCTTTTCTCATGTGCTGCTAGGAGCAGAAGAGCTATCCTGCATTCATTATTGGCACCCTAACTGAGGCAGAATTTCTACAGAGGTTTAAGAGCTGTGAGCCTGTGTGGCTCAGAACTGGAACCGGTGTTCTTTCATCACTGTTGGCCCTGTAACATTTGAGTCCACCTCACATATTGCCATTGTGCTTAAATAGAATCAGAACTTCTACAGCAAGAACAAGCTTATGGAGCTAAGCTCAAAACAGGGCCAAGACAGGACTGACTAATCCATAAAGAGCACCGGACATTTTAAAGGGAAGTAATATGTATGTAACTTGGGCTTATTTCTGTCTCTTTATTCCTTTAGCTAAATCAGCTTTATCTGTAGGTTAAAACTAAATATCAGCTGTTCACAAGAATCTTGTTTTGGAACCTTTCCTTTTCTTCATTGATGCTTAATCACACTCAGCTGTCTGGTGAGTAAGGAAAGAGTAATCAGAGGAGCTTTGAAAAGGAAATCTGTAATCTTGGTGAAGAAACTTTGCTTGGGAAAGTCCCTACAGTGGAGAAGGCATATAAATGCCTTGTGAGGTAAGGCAGAAGAAAGATTCACTGGGCCTGCAGTGCTGGATAAACAGGCTTCTGTAAAGGTTAGGTTCATCTATCTAGACCAGGAGTGTTTAACTCTTTATTTGCAGGAAATATCACAGCAAGTCTTTGAGCATAGTTTAAACAACTTAGCTTGCTCCAGTTACTCCTCATCTCGTGTTTTCAAATCTGCGAATCAGATCCTGAAGTTCTGTCAGGCTGAATTAACCAATGGATCTGGCCCCACCCAACCTGCTGAGAGCCACACACCCTGTGAGCTGGTCACTGCAGCTCTTGGCTGACCAGTCATGACAGGAATTTTGTACTCTTTTTGTTGTACCTTGCCTTACTCATTTGAGAATGCGCAGATCAAGGTTGAAATTAATGGAGTGAAGCTGCACAAGTCATGACATTTATTTTAATGGATTGAAGTTAGTATGTTTATGTCAATTAAATTTATTATGGCAAGATTTAGTGGGATGAGAGATCTGTTGATGTACTAATAGTACTTTATAGTTGAAAAGAAAAAGATAATTTGTCCTTCTGAGGCTTTGTTAGTAACCTTAAGGGAAACTGTATAGGAAAAAAAAGGAAGTTCTATTAAGAATAAAAACACATCTAATTGTGGACTTTGGAAACATGCATTCAGAATAAAAACACTTCTTTGGATCAAACTGAAGTATTGTAACACAGGAGAAGAGTATTTTGCAATGTTAGATAAAAGCTAGGACACATGCACATACAGTCTGCAAAGGATTGAAGGATCAAACCCCAGAAGTGTCAGCTTTGTTTCAGAGTAGCAATATGTATGCATTCATGCAGATAAACTCAAGTTCTTTGGCAAAGCCTCTCAGCACACTGCTTTTAATAAATAAAAGTAAGGCAAATGCATTTTAGAAGCCGCAAAGGTGGTGTCTTGGAAAAAAAAAATAAATGAGAGGCAAATATCCTAAATTTTTGAGCCTAACCTATAAAACTGTTTTTAGTCACTGATATAGTCTTTGCTACTCCTTTTTGTATGGAAATAGTTAAATGCAAATTCTCTTTCCTTTTAACTTATGTACTTAAGTAACAAAATATTTATTTAATTTCACACGCTATAGCTCAAAGGGTTAGAAATGGATATAAATGAAAATACCTTCTTATTGTCTCTAGTCTGTTATATTTTGGTAGTAAAGTAGATGGGCTACAAAACAAGCTTCCTTGCTTTTGGGGATACTATAATAGAGGAAGATAGAAAAAAATACTCTCTAGTAAACCTAAATAATATTGTCTCTTCTGAATGCTGGGTTTTGACAATTTAGAGTCAGTCTTCAGCCTGTGAAGGGCTTATGACCATAATAATTGGTTCTTCAAACTCAGAAGGCTACAGAAATGCTTATCAAGTGTTTAAAAGAGATTCAGTTCTGATTATTAATTATTTTTTTAATGTTATGATGAAATAACAAATTGATAATACAGTAGTAAAAGCCAGGGATCACTTTCTGGTTGTTGTAGAAGATTGATGAATTATTACATTATTCACAATACTCCTCAGCAAGATGCCCACACCGCAGGGTACCAAATAGTGGATCATCAGGGGAGACCTTTATCCTTTACTAAACTGATAAAAAATAGACAAATAGAAGAAGACTGCAAAGTGCTGAGTTACTATGGTGATAAAGGTGACATAAGGACTTCTATAGAATGGTAGAAGATATAAAAGCACGGGGAATTTTTCTTATTAAATATGCACTAGTCAAGCTTTCTGCTTTGTGTTAGCTTGCTCACATGCAGTCTCATATATTCCATTTTTTAATGTCCTTTGGGTAATTACTTATTTATTTCATACAAATCATCTAAGTAAACACAGGTTTAATATAACTAGTTACTGAAGTTTATATATCTCTCGGGCTTTTAGTGTTGTCTGATTAGATTAAGGAGAAGAAAAACATAGCAAAAAATCCTAGTTTTCTCAAGTTTCCCCTTAACTCCTATAATTAAGTCAGTAGTATACATATTTAATAACTCTTTGCTTTTCTATGCTCTCATATATAGTTGAGTCATATTTCATAGATGTATATTTTCATTAGATTAAAAATAAAAAGGAAAATGTAGATTTACACTGCATGTATTGAGCTCTTTCTGTTAAGACTAAAATAAGAATAACCTGACACCATATGGCATAAACAAATCTGGCTTTTAATACTAACTCAGGTCTGAACATTTATCCTGTATATACAATTGAATTGAGTTCCTTCTCATAGCCAGCACATCCCAAATTATAGTGAGGTTATTCTCTGAGGTTGTGTATATCAGTAGTGGTGTCATAATGCATATAGAATAAACTGGTTGTCAGAAAACTGGATCATGAAAAGCACACATGACACTTTATCTTCACTCATTCGACTCCAGCCTGCAGTCTTAGTCAGCAGGCAAATATACCTGAAATGATTTCTCACCGTTCTCCCTCCATCCTGTAAAAAAATCAAATGGAGCAATTACTAATTTACCATTAATTAATTAACCTGTTGTTCTCTCACACCTTGTTTGGTTCTCATTTCTCCTTTCTGTCACTACTTTTCAATCTCAGGTCTGTAGCTTCCTCTTAAATTTTGTGTAGCTTTATATTTTCTCTTAGAAATTAGTTCTCAGAAATTAGCTCTTAGAAATTATTATCACATGTTCAAAAACATGCCAAGTGAAAATTCTCAAGCTTTTATCTATGTCCTTAACAGAATATTGCAACATTTGCATCTTTCTTGAAAAGAATTTTAAATAGTATTGCTGATCTCCCATATAGTTGCTGATCTCCCATATAGACTTAAGTAAAACTCTCTCTTGATTTTAGTTAGAAAAATGTCAGTTGCTGTACTACCAAACAAATGGGTGCTTGGAAGATCAATAAAGTGTTCTTATATTAGTAATACAGAAATTTTAAATGCAAAAATAATATGAAAATTTCTATATAATTTTTAGACACACTTCAATATGAAAGGTAAAATAATGTAATAAACCACTAATATATTGTCCTGGGGTGACTTTATGATGCTGAATTGTATCCCCATTTGTCTGTTTAGCCCAGAAATAAGTTGAGTGCTTTTAAAACTGGATCTGAGAGCGAAGTGGGGGAGAAGGAGAAGTGGTGGAATGTCTGGGGTGGCTGTATTCAAAAACAGAGATAGGAGCTTGAGCTTTCCTTCTCACGGACTGCGCTGTCTGCAGCACGGACAGACAGAGGGACAGAGCTCTCCTTTGCTTTGGGTTAGCTTTCAGCTAGCTGAGGCTGAGAAGTTCCCTGAACTGTGGTTTTTCTGTTCCTGGAACTGTCCAGCCCTGCTCTGGACTGAAACCCAGGAGGACACCGGGAGCTCAGGCCTGTGGCCCACCGGGACGCGGCATTTCCCAGCGCGGACGGACGGACGGACAGGGACTGAGCGAGCCAGGCTGCAGCCTGCCACAAGGGCTTTCTGAATTCATCATCTCTTCAGAACAACGAGGACTGCCATTGTACCTTCCTTGTTAAATAAACAGTTTTTTCCACTTGTCTCGAAGGAGGTTTATCTCCCAAACAGGTGGGGGGAAGGATCACTGAATTTTGGCCTTTAGGGAACATCCCTTTGGAAGTTCCTTTCCAAATTTGCCCCAAACTAGGACATATATAAATACAAGTACAGTCATTAAAATGTTATTTATGGTAAATAATTCCACCATGGTGAAGAAAACATACACACAGGTTTTTGTTGAGTTTGGATTAAGACATTGAAGACAAATATAGAGACAAAACATTCCTATGTTCTTTGCTTTTTGACAAATTAGAATTATCATAGCTGTTTCAATATTTACTTTTAGAATCTAAACATTGCAAAGAAAAATAGCAAGAGAGATAAGTGAAAATTAAATCCTTTTATTCACAAAATACGTATAGAAAAAAATTTAAGATAGAGGAATTACAGAATTCATCAAATCCTGTTTCATTAAATTCTCACCTCAAACCTAGAGCTGCAAAAACCTAATCTATGAAGCTGTAGGTGGGTACATGATTCACAGGATCAGGTCCTAATAAATCAAACTTTCTTTGCACTCAGTTTGGGAACCAGTTCACTGTATCTTCTTGGATGAATTTCAATACATCAGGCTTTCAGAAGATGTACCTCAAACACTTGAAAACAAAAAGCATTTCCTTTCAAGTTTAAATCCCTGCAGTATAGATCCCAGTTTTCAATACTGATTATTACTCTGATAAATTAGAGCAATTTTGAGAGGTTTTTTAAAT
>VYXF01000018.1:41926-144517 GCA_013397295.1 Polioptila caerulea
GGGAGCTCAGGCCTGTGGCCCACCGGGACGCGGCATTTCCCAGCGCGGACGGACGGACGGACAGGGACTGAGCGAGCCAGGCTGCAGCCTGCCACAAGGGCTTTCTGAATTCATCATCTCTTCAGAACAAAGAGGACTGCCATTGTACCTTCCTTGTTAAACAAACAAACAGTTTTTTCCACTTGTCTGGAAGGAGGTTTATCTCCCAAACAGGTGGGGGGAAGGATCACTGAATTTTGGCCTTTAGGGAACATCCCTTTGGAAGTTCCTTTCCAAATTTGCCCCAAACTAGGACATATATAAATACAAGTACAGTCATTAAAATGTTATTTATGGTATATATAGGGATAATTCCACCATGGTGAAGAAAACATACACAGAGGTTTTTGTTGAGTTTGGATTAAGACATTGAAGACAAATATAGAGACAAAATATTCCTATGTTCTTTGCTTTTTGACAAATTAGAATTATCATAGCTGTTTCAATATTTACTTTTAGAATCTAAACATTGCAAAGAAAAATAGCAAGAGAGATAAGTGAAAATTAAATCCTTTTATTCACAAAATACGTATAGAAAAAAATTTAAGATAGAGGAATTACAGAATTCATCAAATCCTGTTTCATTAAATTCTCACCTCAAACCTAGAGCTGCAAAAACCTAATCTATGAAGCTGTAGGTGGGTACATGATTCACAGGATCAGGTCCTAATAAATCAAACTTTCTTTGCACTCAGTTTGGGAACCAGTTCACTGTATCTTCTTGGATGAATTTCAATACATCAGGCTTTCAGAAGATGTACCTCAAACACTTGAAAACAAAAAGCATTTCCTTTCAAGTTTAAATCCCTGCAGTATAGATCCCAGTTTTCAATACTGATTATTACTCTGATAAATTAGAGCAATTTTGAGAGGTTTTTTAAATGTTAAACTTTTTATTACCATAACACTTTATGGCAACAGGGTTGTTGAAATATAATCTGTTATTAAGTGGATGGAAAATAAATGGATGGGTTAAATGACTCACTGGAGGAAGTTTGTTGTTTTGGGGTTTTTTGCATGTGGTATTACCTTTTAACAAACAGTTGCACCAGTGAGAATTTTTTGGGATAGGCAGTCTAGCTAGCCAGCTGAGCTTCAGGCTTCTAGACACTTATTACCTCTTTGATTGGATTTTTTTTTTTTACTAGGTTAAACTTTTTAATATGGATTAGCAGAAAGAAAAAAAAAGTAAACAAATCATTATGCTCAGGAGATCCTGAGGGACAAACACATTCATCATTTAAAGGACACACAACGGGTAATGCAGCACAGTGTGTTCACATATACAATATGGAAAAACTACTGTTACATTTCACATGGACACAGAATCCAACTTCTTGTTAGGATTTTGAAGTTGTAGCATATTCATTTGCTGTTATGTATTTATTAAAGCATGACTTACTGTCATCTTGCTGTCAGTTAGAATTATCTTTCAAGTATTCACCTCTGCTGCATTCCTTGGGGACTCATAGGTGTTTTACAGGCATTTAGTCCTACAATTCTTATATTTATTTATCTCAATAATCTCATTCCATCTAGTTCTGGTGCTAGAGTTGAAGGGTAGAGACACATGAATAACCTTATGAAATCATAAATTCATAGAAAGTATAGTCTGAAAATGACCCCAAGAAATCACCTATTCCATATTCCTGCTGTCAGGCAGCCCTGTCTGAACTTGTTTTACTTGTGCACCCCAAAGCTCCTAAAAATATGAGTTAATATATTTCACGTAGGGTTTCCTAACTTAAGCAGTTTTAAGCACCTTGCCTGTAAAATATGTGATAGTGTAAGATTTTCAAGCACAGAAATTGTCACATCATGGTTACTGGAAACAAAAGAATAACTGATATCCTTTTTCTCCCCACACTGTAGATATTATTGGCCAGACTACAATTCCAGTCTTACCTGGAATTCTGTATGGGCTACTTCATAGATATGAAAGCCTTTCCTTACAGGTTACAGAATTAATGCTGGATAACACACCTAGCTGCAAAAGGTATTGACTCCATTCAAATGCACCCTGGAGCTTGGTGAGGATATTGCCATCAGCCTTACTGGCAAAATCATCTGAGAGGGCTGTCAAAGACACTGAGAGCACCTCTGTCAGCAAGGATGTTTAAGGTGTTCCCAAAAGCATTTCTTTTCCTAATAGTAATCAACTATGCCAAGGAAAATTTAGGTTTCATAACTTCTGTGCATAATGTTTTTAAATACATGCCCATGGTGCCCTACTCTTAAAATCCAAATGCCCTTTAAAATTAAATAAATATTAATTTCAGTATAGATAGTTCTGGCAAGGGCTATTGTATAGAGACACTACAGAGCAGCCTTCCATAGGACTCAATGATTTAAGGGGAAAAGTGAAAATCTGAGAGGGTTTCTTTATAGAGTATTTGCTCTCTTCGATATGTGAACTACTGAAGAGTTGCCTTCAGCCCTTCTTCCCTGCCCCTGCAAAGCATTCAAGATAGATGACAGATGAAGTAGTGGTATCAGGTAGGTCTCTCCTTCCTAAAGCAGGATTACAAAGATTCTTTCCTGTTGGCTGTAAGCTTAGGAATTTTTTTCTCACTAAACAGTACATACAAAACCTAAAGGTTCAGACATTATTTTTCATTATGTGCCAGAGTGCAGGAAAGTTTTTCAAGAGGAAAAAGAAGAAGCTATAGCCCCATAAGGTAATGCATCCTTCTGTACTTCCAGTATAACCAACAAGCACTGGGAGAGGGTTTTCTTTACCTACTCTTTCTCCTGTGCTGTGTTTGGAAAACCTTTAGGCTGTAAGCTTTCTGGAGATGGATTAGCATCTGCAAAGCATTGGTGAGTGTGGAACAAGCCTTTTTCAATTGAAAAATCGAACAGTTACTTTCCTAAGTTCCCAACTAGCTTGAATTAATATGTCTATCACATAAAGGGTGATGCTGGATGCTCACAGGTAGGAGGTTTAGGTAGCTGAGTCTGTTCCCACGTGGTGAATTTAAAATATAATAAGATTCTTTCACATTTATTACATTTTCAAACAGCTGCAGACACAAAACATTTTTCAAAAGTGGTCTTACAGTCTCAGTATCATTTTGAGCTTTCCAGCCAGGAATGTTTTCATCAGGCTGATTAAATTGTTTCCCAGCAAAACTATTCATCCCTTTAAAAAAGTATACATCCCATGATTATGAACTCCTGGGATTTGGTTCTGACCATATGTGCAGGAAAGGCACAAGCTCCCTGGGCTGGATGCAGCCTTGGTGGTGACAGCAGATCTGAGTGTGACATTGAGCATATGCCTGGCCTATAAGGTACATGCTGGGACTGTTCTCCCCGCCCTGCCCTGGTAAATCCATCATTACATTCAAGCCCTTATACTTCTGAGGAGTGGTCCACAAGGGTTGCCAGTATTCACACCAAGTACAGTGGCTTGCTGCAGAAAAAGAAGGTGTATGTTCAGTTATTTGTGAGGACATCCTAGTCCTTATACTTCAGGCGTTACATTTGCAATAGAGCTAATCCCCAAACCTCATTGTGGGAAAAGTCCTCTTGAACTCAATAGTAGTTTTGCCTGAATTATTTTATAGCAATTGGTCTTATGTGCCCAAAGCTTCCCATTAAACCTTACAGCATTTCTTCAACCAATTTTAGGGACAGCAGCTGCAGCATGACATCCACCAGCAGAGATCCGTGGAGCTCCCCTCTGATTCATGGCATGCCATAGGTGTATAGCCATCCCTGCAAATGAATCTGCAGCTCTAAAAGGCCCTTCAGGGGTATGGCTACAGCTCTGCTGTAAACAGATTGGGTTCTCTGACCCTAAGGACTAGTGACATGGAATGGCTTGCATCCATCTGGTTAAAACTTTATCTCCCCCATAGCAGGGTAGCACTGTTCATACACCCCCCCTGGAAGAGCCCCAGGCCACCCTCGGGCTGAGCCCAAGCACTCTGGGAAAATGATGCCTGCAACAGAACAAAATAATGCACTAGCTCTAAACACTGCAGATACCCACTGGACCAGCAATTGAGCCTAAGCCCTGTGTCTGTTTAGCTCACCACCACCAGCATCACCAACAAAGCCCAGTTTACTTGTACACACTCATGAAGATTTGTTAGTAAGCTCCAGATTCATTCAGTTGAAGCTAAAAGCTAATTATGTGTGTTTATATAAAAGTTATATGTGACACTGAAGAGATTAAATATTCATTATGACAGCATGAAAGAATTTCCTTTATGCCTAAATGAAGCATTTAAAAATAAATGAACAATGTATTCTAAAAACTGAATACCTGTTTTCTCCAACCATGTCCCATAGCTTAGTTATGCAATTGGGAATGCTTCATTTTAATTTTGTGCATTGATTTCAGATGGCATTAATAAAATATTTCCTTTTACTGTAAATTATTAATAGAATTTGTTAACACTGACATGCACCTGAAAACTTACAACTATTCAATACACCACCTCACCAAGAAATCAACAAGAATATTTCCCAAATGGGCTAGTGAGAGACATTTCTGCTAAAAATCTGCATTTTTAGTTATACAATAATTCTAAGTTCTTCCAGAACACTCCCCTCTCCCCAGAACCAGCTCAGTCACAGGTATTTCTTTGACAGATGAGGTCTCTGGTTTTCATTGGATTAAATAGTGCTTGCGGGGAAGAGCACCGGCCGAAACAATAGCAGTGGCTGTTCCTTAATTTCACTTAGCCTGCAATACTTTCATTCATAAGTGTTAAATTGGAATTGCCAATATTAACTTACCAAAGAGCTGGCGGAAGAAGTTTATGTGCTATTTATCCTCAAGGGTCCAATTCAATCGCATCCCTGTAAAATGTCACTGACCCACTTCATCAATTACTGAAGGCAGGCGTGGGAGCTTTACATTCCTCCTGATTGTACCAGCCAAACTGACCTTCTCTTTTTCCTTTATGTGCTAACCAGACTGCTCAAAAAAAAAAAAAATTGTAAGTTACTTTGCATTATAACAATTAAATTCTGCTTCTATCATGCTTAACCACAGACTTAGGAAAAAGCTGGCTATTAGAAGTTTACATGCTGAGAGACCTCTTAATAGCAACTAAAGAAATTGTTGAGAGAGTTTCAGCTACCAGGACAAAATACAGCTGAAATACTTTATAAGAACTGCAAAATGGTTTAATTTCAGTGTTTTGCATTGAAAAATGATACTGCAAGATTTTGTAACTTGGAAGTTATGAAGATATTTTCTCATCAGGGAGCCAGATATTTTGTGAAGCATATCTACCTCTATCTACATCTAATATCTACCTCTAAGGGCAAATTCTGTTGACTATTTGCTTTTCACAGAGTAAGGATGTTTTTCACATATTATTTAATAATAATATTTCATACTCTGACTTTTTGTTTCAAGGTTTCAAAAGTAATGTATTATTCAAATGCTGCTGATAAAACTGCAAACAATTAAAAATCTCTTAGAGTTACATAAGCTGCTCCTACTGGCTGGAGAGTAAGGGATATTTTCTTATAATGTATCACAATGCTCTTTTCTTGACCTCATCTACTGGAAAGATGACATATATTGATGTCATTATCTTTTCTATAATTTTAGCCCCTAAAAGAAAGACATGTAGTTCAAGTTTATCAATGACCCTTAATAGAAAGCATTTCTGCAGAGTAATTCCTCCCATCCTAGGACACATGTCATTCTGTCATTCGGTGATTATCCTCCTTTATTTCTTATCTGCTGCACAAAAGGTAATCTCAAGAGACCTGACAGGTATCATCTTTTTCTATGCCCAAGCCCTTTGTGCACACGATTCTGAATGTGCAGGTTCTTCCCTGTGCCACATGGAGGGTCTATCAGGTGTGCACTGCAAGAGCAATGCAGGCAGCCTGGGCTCCTCTAGCCAGCCATGGAAGTCTGCCCATGAGGAACACTCTTGATGCAGCTCCAGGCTCACTTGTGTGACCCTGAGGGGGAGGGAACTGTAATGCTGATGGAGCTTCTCTGGAGGAGGGCAGGATGGTGCATGGCTTTGCTGAGACTGAGGCAAAAGATTGTCTTAGCCCAGTGATGATGCAAGCTGACAATCACATGCAGGAGTTTCATCAGTTAAGGTAACAGCCTCTGAAGGAAAGCAAATGTTAGGAAAGAGAAAATAAAAATGGGGAAAGGAAAAAAAAAAGAATGAGCAGTGATTTGTTGATGAGTGACGTTGATAAAAGGTAGGATTTTCCCCATGAGCAGGTAGGCAGGATATTCAACAGCAACCATTAGAAGAAGTCTTCTGTTCATTGACTGGATGAGAGAGTTTTCACTACTGTGTGTTTAAATACTGGGAGGGGGTCATGTTAAAGAAAAAAACAAATTTCATGTGAAAATTTCTGGCTAAAAGACTGGTAAGTCAAAGAAAAAATTACTTCTATGCAAATACTGTGAAAAGTACTGGCCTATGTTCTACATCACAGCTGAACTGACTGATCATAGTAATCTCTTCTGGTGTTACAGTCATATGTGACCGTATGACTGCTTAAAATATGTCCAAACTCTTTCCAGCAATTTACTGGGATAAATATTTCTATGTCTACTTCAATTCCAATAGTACTAAATTCTTAACAAAAATATTTAGAACACAGAACTTAAATTAATTTATTAAAAGCTTTATGAACTTTTTCAAAAAAGCTTAGATTAGAAAAGCAGTTTGGGGTGGGTTTTTTTTTCTCCAAAACTGAATTTTAACATTTCTAGTTGCATTGTAGATACATATTTTTGTGAAGCAAATTAACTGACACAGCATGTTTCAAATCTTGGTATATAAGGTTGTGGGGAGGATTCATTTCTAAGGGATAGTGAAAGCAAAGCTCCTTATAATATAAAAATACCTGCTGCTTGAAACTATGAAAAGAATCCTTTCTTGCAAATTAGATGGACACCATTAGCAGTATGAAACAACATGCCATTGAAGTATAGGACCTATTCCAAAATGACTTTGAGTGAGGGGAAAAGTAGCTGCAAGAGTAAAATAGTCCATGAACAGCTGAAACAAAGATGCAAGGGACACAGTACATTATCCAATTTCCTTCCAGAAGGGAAAACCTACAGTAAGCAGGGATATCAATTTTGAGAAGTTCATGTCATCTGTCTTGGAGAGCAGAGGGAGTTAAATGAAGATCCTTCTCTGACTGCCCCTCTGATCTCTCTTTCATCCATCATTAACAACAGGCACTGTTCTCAAAGTTGTTGCTATATCTGCTTTTGAGGATCCTTTTCTGCAAAACCCCCATCCCTTAAGCTTAAGCTGCCTCAAGGAGTGAGCTGCCCACAGATGAACCTGGAAGAGGAAACAGAAAGTTATAGCTGCTCAGCTGGCCAGTGTCCACTTTCACAAAGCTATAACACCTCAAAATTATATTACATCATCTAGTTCACCCCTCAGTTGAATGGCTTTGTAAAAGATGCACAGAAAAATGTAAAATATGGTTAAATTTTTTTGTGCTGAACATTGACTTTTACATAAAGAAAAATAGGTACTAAGAAGTAATTATCTTCAAAACTCTTTAAATACCTCATTTTCTTAATTGTTAAGATCAAGAGACAAAACTTGTTTATAAATTCTGGCCTTTCTTTTACCAGATGTATCACAAAGACAGATGAAAAAGCTGATGCAAAAAACTGAAGAGAGGGCCTGTCTCCAGGGAGAAAACATACCTGACCAAACTACTATTAAACTGCTTTTAACTGCTTTTTAATGAAAACTATAGGTATTTAATACCTGTAAAACAGGAATAGGAAAAGGCCAGGTTGTCTAAGAAAACCTTTAAGGTTAGAATAGGGTAAAAGATTTTCCCATACCATAAAATATGGCAAAAGCAAAAATGAAGGACAATGCTTCAGAGTCTTTGAATGCCCTAGAACTGAAGGTACCTTAGGCAGCAGCAAGCAGTGCTGCTCCTTTACCTACTCAGTGTAGCAGTGCAGACTTTCTAAGTGACACATGGGCACCAGTGACTGTCTTTGAGTTAATGCCTGTGCAGTGAACATAGCCCTGACACTCTTTCACAGCTTCCAGTGTCAGTGCTGGCCTATGCAGAGCTAAGGAAGGATACCTGCCTCTCACAACACCACTTAAGGCTTCCAGCATGAGCTCATTTCTAACGCTGCTGCTGCTGTCAGCGGAGGCGAACTGTCCTGGACATCATAGTAATACAATGTGGCAAACTACCTGCAACACTGTACAACTTTCAATTCCATTTCTTTTATATTTTTAGTGCTCGAAGCATGAAACCTGAAGGACTGATTATCAGATGCATTACTTTCATACACCCTCATTTATGCTGTGACATGTATAGACATGAGAAAAATGTTATCCATGAGTAATGTAAATGTGACTGCATATTTTATTGAGGTCTTACAAAATCTATTTTAAGTGATGCTCGTCCCCTTAGTGTGCCCAAGTTCCCCACTGAGGTTTTCCATCACCTAGCATATGAAAGAAATGATGGTCACTTTTTTGTGTGCTTAGCTCTGACTAAGTATTTGCTTTCATTGATCCCAAAGATCTGAGAAAAAAAAAAAGCAAATCAAAAGAAGAGTCACTTCTGAGTGTTCCTAGACACTTGTTGAATCAACATTATTATTTCTACAATGTCCCAGACATATGCAGTGCTTTGCAGTGCTAACAGCAAATGATCTGACTTTGCTCACAGAAGCCAGGGGAAAGTGAGAAGCCCAACATTGATCTCTGGCATCAGGTTGGTCATGGAAAGAGAAAGCCCTCTGTGGAACAAACTAATATAGTCTTGTTAGCTGATGGGAAAAAATAGGTCCTGCTGTTTTTGTGTGAGAACTATGTAAAACAGTGGTGCTGTATCTCTTAGAGCTCTTAAAGTCAATGGAAACTAATCAGTGCCCCAGAGTCCACTCTGTACCTATGCTGGGACTTGTTACAATCCTATCTTTTGGGCAGTTCTAGCCAGCTCCATTCTTTTACCATCTCTTCCTAGAGACTACAGCTCATTTCAATTTTCTGTCTACCTACAATTTTCCCATCAGTACAGAACTCCAATACCTGAGTAGAACAACCCTTTTTGGGAGAAAGACGTCAGAAGAGAAGGTATCTCTAACATGCCTAATCCTGAGCTCACGATTTGAGTTCAAGGATCTCCACCTGGACTTTATTAGAGAGCACCAGCAAGAACCGTGTTTCCCTTGAATGTCCTGTCCCTGTGCTCCACTGGAAGCAAGGAAAGTAGAGATGTGGTCACTGCTGTGAGGCACCTTTGCCATTTCATGAGCTTCTGAGATGCCATTAAATCTTGTTGATTCTCACAGGAACCACATGCTCTCTGAGACCTCTGCACCTTCAGAACAATTATTTTGGTTCTTGCAAACAGAAAAGTCTGAAAATGGGTTTTCTTGAAAGTGAAAATAGACAATACATATTACCCAGGATGTCTTTTTGTCTTTATTTAGATTAACTTCACCTTAGGAAGAGCTTCTATTGTAAACCTTTAACTATAGATCATATTTTTCTCTTCTATTGGTCTAGACTGAAGGTGCCATCCTCAAAAAAGTTTGTTCCACTTACAAAGCTGTAAGCAATTTTCATACCACATTTTCTACATTAATCCAGCAGTGTATCAGACATGAATGATGGATGGATTAAACTAATCTGTTACAAATTCTTAATGGTGACAAAGAAGAAAGGGGGAGGAGGGAATTCTTAGGGAAGGTGTTAAGTTCAGTTGTTGATTACACAGAAATATGAGGTTGAGACACAAGTTGCAGAAATGACAAAAGAGTCTAAAATAAATAAAGAATTAATATTGGAAAACAAAAGATAAAGGAACTTAAAACAGAAATTCGAGGAAACAGTGTTAACAAGGTTGGGAAAACAGAGGTCTCCAAATAATATTCTACAGGAATAGCCAGATCCTCAGGACAAAATCATGAAAAGAATGGAAGCTCAAAAGCAGAGAAGCGAAAGTAAGCTGTGAAAGGAAGTCAAGGTAGAAAAGCTGATTAAAAAGAAAAATGCTGACCTCTCAGTGACATCATTTAAAACTATAGTAAAAATGATGAAATTGGAGCTAAGGGGACCTCAAGAAGTACAGAGGAGAGGATCAAGAAGTGAAAAAAGAAAGCAGAAGGAAAAAGAGCAAAAGTTAAGGAAATTTGTAAAAAGAATATAATGGAGTATGGACTTCTATGTGTGTGTCATTGTGGGAATTTTTTATTCCATACATACATCCCACCCATGAAAACAAGTCTGGAAAGATCCCAAAAACCTACATGGAATTCTATCAAGAATCTCATTGTAGGAAAATCTTTACTTTCATTGCAGAATTTGTCTGCCACCTCAGGCCCTCTGTTTTCTTGCCAGTAACACATCTGAACACTTACTTTGCCTTTCTATTGTGCCAAAAAGTAATTTTCTTTTCCTGTAGTAAGAACATAGGAACTGATTTCATTACAATAGAACAAATTTCTATTGTTACATTGGAAGTTATATTATAGCTTAATGATAGTTTCATGGAATGCATTTTCAACAATGGATAATAGTTGATTTTAGAATTACTTCTTAAGAAGGGTTGCTTCTGTTTCTATGCAAATAAATATAAATTCTTCCTTCCTATCAGTGAAGTCATTTAGTTTTGACATGAAAAAACATGAATAAGAATATGATTAAATATGATTTTAAAAGATAAGTAAATTGTGTCCCTTATGGGCTTTTCCTTATGGGACACATTGTAAATTAAAGAATTTTAAAAGCCATTAGCTACTTTTAAAACAATGATATTCAAAGTTTATAGCTAGGATCAGAAAGTATTTGAATGTTCTTAAAAGGAGGAAATTGTATCATAATATCTGCAGCACCTCTGTGATATTTTACATAGTTTTTATGCCACCTGGTGGTCAAATTTCTAACAGAGTCACGCTGGGTGGAGCAGCCCAGGCACAGACTGTCCCGGGGGGAAGGTGGGTACAGCTGTGCTGCCAGGCCAAGGGTGGCTCACTGGGGCAGGCTGACATCCACACCAGCTCTCCCCAGGCCAAAGAGAGTGGATACTAAAATTCCCAAACAACAAGGTACGTTTGGGAATTTAGCTGGTCTGTCTCGTGCCTCCAGATACATTTGGGGTGAGCCCTTTTGTCACTGGGGCTTTACTTCATGTGACTTGCATTGACACAGGTGACTCCCACAAGTCATTAAATTCGTTCAGTTTCTTCCTGGATCAGGAGAAAAAACTCTAATAGCAGGTGATATCTTAGAGTTTAATACACATTCCTCAAGAGATAAGGACAAGAATTATCTTTCTCTTGTAAAGGTAAAATGTCTGTTTGGGACATCAGCAATAAAATCAAGTTTATCTTCAGGTCCATAAAAATATAATAATTTCTGCATGGGGTCAGAGCAAGGATCCAGCTGATCCCATACCTGTTTCTAGTACAGGACAGCACCACGAGTTAAGCAGTCAAGTTTCACGTACTTACATGCTGAGAGCATAAGCCACCTACCTGAACATCCCTAGAGACTATTCCAGATCCTTTGCTTTAACCAGGTAATTATTTTTTTATGGGTTAATTCCCAAATTAAGTTTTAGTGCCTCTCTTTCCAGAACTGAGGAAGTCTTTTAGCTTCAACAAGCCCACTTTTTAATACAGATCAACATGAGAAATGCTCAAGGAATGAGCATTAAGTATAGACTGATTTTTTCCTTGATATATCTCACAGCTCTAGAAAATTTCTGAATGGAGGGTGTACATCTGAATGATTATAATAAAATATATAAATTTTTACAAATAAGACTAATTATTTCTTTTATATCAGTATTTCTAGGCTGCTGAGATTTTTTTTTCCCTAAAATTCTTTGGAGTTCTAGAAATGGCTTTTTCCATAAAAGTTCTTAAAAGATCAAAAAATTATGATCCATTCAATTCCAGCCCATACCCACTGAGCTCCGCATCACTGGGGAGTAAGGGAGTATAGTTTGACCTTAAAACTCTCACAATGTTGGAAGTTGGCAGGTTGTAAGAAAGAAGAAAATACCAAAATATTTCATAACCCAGAAGATTTTCTGTTTGTGGAATGATAGTAATATTTTGTATTTACGTACTGCAATTCAATATTGTTCAGCAATGTTAGTTTAACCTCCTGTCACTCCTGATAGTATTAGCATAAATTTTCTTATGTCACAAATGAGGAAACAAGCCCAAGGAGAGTAAATAATATGCCTTTAACTATTTTGATGAACATAAGAGAGAATGAAAGTTAATACAATGCCTCAGTCCCAGTTCTGTGCCTTACACACTATTCCAGCCAACAATAACACACAATTACCATTTTGCCAGGCTTTTTATCTGACACATACTATGTTTGAACTCTATTAAAACTTGTAAATCTTAGTAACTGAAACAGTGGTGTCAGCTACACAGGTCATTGTCTGGTGATGGCAAATGAATGCAGTACTTGTCTTAAGACAGTTACATGCTACATTCTTTGTTATGTTGGTTCGTATGTTGGTTTCAGCTCATAAATCACAAACACCATCTTCATCTTGTCCTGCTTGTAAAGCTGATTAGGTCCTCAATATCAACAGCTTTTCAATAAATACTCTGTTATTTGGCATCAGGAAAAGCTGCAGCGTTGGCCAATAAGGACAGTAAGATAGCTGCCTTCTGAGCAGTCTGGACAAATACATCTGTCACTGTGCTTGAAGAATACATCCAAGTTTATGCCACATGAGGAAGATTATACAGTTCAAAAATAGGATTCTCAGACTTAATAAATAAGTTTATATCCCTTTCCCACTGTCTTTTTGCTTAAGTCACTGAAGGTGGACCTTATCCTTTTGAAGGCAGCTTTCTGATAGAGCTGTCTCAGTGTCACAGGAACATTCTTGATTAGTGGTGGACAGCAAACAACAGTGACAGTTTATTTGAATCAGTTCCCTGAATCAAGAACATATACTTATTTAATTTGAGTTCTGAAGTGCCACCACCAGAGCCATATTTGACCTTGGCTTTGCCTTAGTATATAGAGTGTTTAGATGTCAAAAAGTCATGTCCTCAGTCAATTGCTAGCCTTATTGCTGCAGTGGAACTCTGTCATCTACAGCAGTTAAAAATGGCTAATTTTTATAGATGTTCATAGAATTTCAGGTAGTTGTTGCTTCGTAAACTCGTAAAAGTTAAAATCACAAAATCACATAATCATTTATATTGGAAAAGACCTCCAAGGTCATCAAGTCCAATCTTTGACTGATCACCACCTTGTAAACTAGACCATGGCCCTAAGTGCCATATCCAGCTGTTTCTTGAACATCTCCAGGGACAGTGACTCTATCACCTCCCTGGGCAGCCATTGGATTTGCAGGAGATATTGGAGAGAACAGGAAATTCAGTGTAAAAATTTAGACCTCTGATGTGCATGCCAAACCCCTGTGAGGTTTCCTGATTCTTCTCTAGTGAGGGATTTGACCGTGGCTGTCTCTTACAGAGCATATTTATCAGATTAAGACCACAGTGGTGAGTTGTGCCATTTGTGCCAATTGGCACCTACAGTAATAGACAGTGAGTGCTCTATTTATATGAGTCAGCAGATTCAGTTCTTACCTTGAGCAGCACCTTGTAAGAGCTACAGAAAGAAATTGGTGGAGATTGTTAGATCAGTTGCTTTCATCTTCAACTTAAAAATAGGTATAATTCCTCCAACATTGGGAAAAATATCAGAAAAGAAGGATAATTGCCAAATTATAAAGTTAGGGCGAAGGGAGCAAAAAGGCTTGAGAGGGAGCTGATATCAAAAGATTCACTATTTTGAAAGAGGAGACTGGTGTATGACCAGCCAAATGCAGAGTGCAGTTATAGCTTCCTCCTAGCTCCCAACCCTTTTTGTAGTTCAGTTGAAGATGCTGAGATCATAGTGATTCTGCTAATAAAAACTGCTGCCATGAAATGGACCCAGACTTGACATAACTTGCCACAGTGGCCAGGTTGAGTCTCTTTATTTCAAAATGTGACCATCATAATCCAACTTGCTTCTCACAGCAAACACCCAGCTGGCTCCAGGGACACATTCTGACTCACGGAGATTCAAAATACTGGTGCTATCCTAGTCTGAAAAGGAGAATAAAACAGTAACCTTATCTTCAGCATACTTTCCCAAAATTCCCACTAAAAGTGAAAGATATTTTATTTATCTCCATTTAATGTAGAATTGATTTTGTGTGGGAAGATAGAGAATTAGCTATCCAGACAAATTATTCTCACTCTAAACATTGCAAGAAAGATTGTCTAAATTTGCAGAGGCTGTGCTACAACTAATTCATTTGCCACTGCCATCCTTAAACTTTAATAAATGAATATGTTAAGATAAATCAGGCACTTCAACATGCCCCAGCTAAAGCAAACTGTTCTGATGCTCCTCAAACATTTAATTCATCACTGAACTTAATTCTGCATTGCTTTACAATGATCAACATAGCTTTCTTTAAAAACCTGGTAAGACCAACCTTGGTCTACAAAGAATTCAGATCCCAGGAACTATTCAAGAATTAGGACCAAGTATCTTACACATTCCCAGATGCGCTTGGAAACCTCTCACAATCCAAAACTCTATACCTTGAGGCCATAAGCTGCCAACCAAATATCATCAAAAAGAAAACTGGAGAGAAAACATTTATCCTAGGCCTTGCTCAGTTGCCTAGAAAGAAAAGAACGTAGTGCCACCACAGGCAATTCTGTGTGACCCCAATGCCATCTGCATCACTCTTATACATGTCAGTGTAGCCTCCAACCTTTTCCTAGCCCACCTCTAACATAAATCACAGGTTATAGTAACTCATGCAGAAAACTATTCCAAAGTGAGCCAGAAAGTATAAAAATGATGTGAAAAGGTGATATGTCCTTACTCTTTTCAGACATCAGATGAAGAAAATACATCCAATGAACACAAAAACTCTGAGAACATTAAATACCTTATGAAGTAGAGAGAAGAAAACTAGTGGGTACTGTTCATCAGCTGAAAGCTACTGGTGCAACTGATTCCAAGCTTTTACAATGACTGAAGGTCTTTTCTGAGGCCTCCCAAGGGCTTACATAAAAATATCACAAATCTACTTGCATCTGATATCTCACATGGAAAGGGAAAAATTCAGAGATATGGCAAACCTGTATCTGATGTAGGAATATTTGTCCAATACTAAACATTCCAGTCCCCTTGACTAAAAAATGCTCCATCCAGTAGAAAATACTGGATTTTTCAAATCGTATTTATGGCAGTTTTAGTGAGTGAAAACATCTCTTCATGTATGTTCAGACTACATTAAAATGATATATCATCCAAGTGTGAGCCAAGTGAGCTGACATTTATAAAGATTAAGCATGCAGGTCAACTGGTCAGGTACATAAGTGTCAAATCAGCTCAGAATCCTCCCACAGAACCACAGAACCACTGAGATTGTGTGATCATCACCTCTGGAGATGATCTGGTCCAACAGCTCAACAGTGGGGTCAGCCAGGCCAGGCTGCCCAGGACAAATCCATGGGTTTTGAATTTCAAGGATAGAAACTCCACAACGTATTGGGGCAACCTGTTCCAGTGTCTAACCTCCCTCATGGGAGAAAGAATATTTTCTTATGTTTAAAGAGAATCCTGTGTTTGAGAATCATGGAATCGTAGAATATCCCAGGTTGAATGCTTTGTATGGCATAAGTGATATTACATCTCAGGTACTGCTGGCTTTGCAAGAGACTGGCCCTGAGAAGGTACTTGACACCCCTGTTCAATTGTCTGTGAAATGTGGTCATTTTTCACATAAACCCTTTATACAGATGGGAGATCCAGGAAAAGTCACAGCATTCTGTAGCTTTGGCCATCTTCCCACAGTTATCTGTCCTGGCCAGCAGTATCTCATTTCACAGCCAGTAGCTCTCCACATGCCTTTCAGTCAGCCTAACCTCAGCTGAAGACCTTGTCAGAGTTCTCATCCTCTTCTGGCAGCCCTAACACATGCTAGGGAGAAATTTTCTGTATTTTTAATATGAAATACAGACTGAGGCCTGTTAGCAGAGAGCATGATTTTTCTGCCACCTATGAATTAATATGTCCAGTTTATACTCACTTCCTAAAATCTGTGCAAATCCAGGTCCTTAGTTTAATTCAACTAATTTCTACTTTCTTATGTTAAGGAAGAATTTGAAGGAAATTTAAGGTGTGTTACACTCTGTTTCTAAAAGCTCATCACAAAAGTTTCAGAGGGTTCTGCTCTTCCCGATTTAAAATGGAGATAGAATAATACAGGGCTTTAGGGATTTCTCTTCTTGGGAGCTTGCAGGGTGGTTCCTTTTGGTATAATTAGATGTTCCTGCATGCAATTGCAAAGGACAGATCTTGCCCTATTTTCTTCTCCTGTATTTCTGCAGTTATGCTTTATATTTTATGTCTAGTTTTCAAGTCAGTATACTTTTTCAGTATAAGAATTTTCCTTTGTCAGATGAAAATCATTATAGTATTACCAGTAAAAAAGAACATGAACAAGTTTTTATTTACCACTATTTACTGGACAAGAGGGATCAGAAGAAGGCTGAGATACAGGATATGTGACCACATACATCACTTTCTTAGAAAACTCAACTAAAAATGACATAATATATCGGCATAGCAGCTGTCTTCTCCCCTTGTTTCTATATCACTCTTTTTTAAATCAAATATCCTGTTATCCAAACTACTGCTGACACTAAAATACATGCTATCTACATTTTCTTGTAGCCAGAACTGGGACTGAATGAATCATTCCTATGACTCATCATAACTCTTTTTTTTGCATACCAATGTTACAATGTACTGAACAATTTAACATAAAAAGTGGAGTTGTCCCCCTGTTCTGATAGAATCTTTTTGCTAAAGATTGAAATTACTCTCTTTCACATTATTTTAACTTATGTTCTTCCTGGCAGTTTGTTTTATTGGCAGCAGAAACAACAGAAATTAAAGTTTAAAAGCTCATCTTTTAATCTTTGTGGATAGCCCTGATGAAAAAAAGACACAGTCCCCATACATCGAGTGATATTCTAGTTTAAAATGTCAAGAGTTATCAATAATTAATTTTTTTTTACACAGTTCTAAGGCCTAAATGAACGCCTGGATTAGGCACGCTTTTATATTCCTGCACCAAAGAATCTTCTCTCAGCACAGTTATCCAAGCAGTACAAACAACAAGAAGCACTATAAAGCCTCCAGTTCAATTCACAGAAGTCATACACCAGCTATCATTTCTTGATGAAAGACTTTACGGTACCCCTGGGACACTAATAGTGGGATTTGTATTCCGGTACCCTGCACATACTTAGGAAAGCAAAAGGGAAAATAAATCACTTTCAACCACCTGGATAACTTAGAAGATCTACTCAGATCAGGAATTCAGGCCCCAGATCTGATATTTTCCCCATAGTTTCTTGTGGAACATTATCACACTCAGCTACTTACTCAGAAGGATATTTAACAGGAATTTCCCTCTGGAGGTACTGTTCATGACAGCATGTGAGATAGGAGACAATTGAAGGGTGGTAAAGAGGATTAATCTGTGTTGAGTGTACAGTATGATAAAACAGAAGTGCTTGGAGGAAACCAGAGGAAATCACAAAATGGTAGGAGGTGGTAGAATGAGTGAGTTGTTTCCCTCAGTGCACAGATTACTAGGGCTACTCACAGGAAAAGGGTTTGCTTAGGTAAGCAAACACTCAGAGGTATTCAATGACTGTATTTTCTTACTACAAAGAGGCCAGAACTTTCCAAGAGCAGTGGGTGGTAACAGACTATGAACCATGTGCTGGGAAGGAAGTGAATGCAGCATTTACAGTGAGTCTTTGCAGGCAAGTTCAGCAATCTAAAACACATCTTCTGAACAGTGTACATGCAGCTATGGAGACTGCTATTATGACCTTAAACCCTGAAAATGGCAATGCATTTCTTGTGTGTCACTGTATAGAGCCACCCTGCTAGCAGCTGAAAATCTTTTGAGAAATAAGGAGTTGTTTGGTGTATGGTATCCCATGAGCACAGTCTTCCGGTGAGATGTCTGATGAAGGCAAAAAGCTTATTAAGTAAGTTCATTTAAACTGAACTAAAGAAATGCACTTCTAAATAAAGTTCATATAAATAAATCTAAATAAACACAGCTGTGATATTTCAGAGAGTGGTGTTCTTTCTATGCCTCCTTAATGTATGAGACGAGCACATCAGTGTCAGAGTTTAACCTTTTCATGCTAGACAGTGACAGTTTAACCAAAGGTTTAGCAAATTTTTTTTTGCCAGTTTTGCCATGTTCTTAGCGCCCCATCTGTTAATATGTCTGCAACAGTTCTGTTATGGGACATAGGCAATTGTCCTTTTGACTGCTTTTTCTAGGATCATGCCCATGGTGCAAGGTCCCCCACCATAGCCAGTGCTTAGAACATTCTGGTCCTAAGCTCCCAGTTCTGCAGGGAGGTGGAAGAGACTCAGTGGAGCATTCAGGCACTGGACAAAGGCTGAGGAAATGGCTAAATCTTGAACAGATTTGCCTGAAGAGTGGTGAGGGGGGTCTCCATTGCCTAAAATACAATGCTCTGCAGCTCTCACTCACTGTTTGTACTGAATGATAGAACTCTGAACTTTGTGAAACAGTTAACCATTAGTGTCACACCAGCCAGAAATGCTACTCTCATATAATTCCTTTTAGTCTCAGAATAAAATGCTCCAAGTGATAATATGCTTGCTGGTTTTAAATGTCACCCAAATGTCCATAGCATCTTGGACAAGCATTTAGATATAATTTTCATCCATTATAAAAGAAGCTTTTTCATAATCATTTGGACTTTAGAACTCGATCCATATAATAGAACTATAGGTGATATTTGCTGATTTAATAAAAAAATATGACAGATGTTGGGCCTGAAATTGCCAAAGGTTTTCTTGTAGGCTTAGTATGTATTGTCCAGAAAGCTAGTTCAAACTTCCTAGGTATTGTTGTTGTTGAGCCAAAGATTCACTACACAGCTTAATACTTCTGTCCTATCCAAATTAAAAAAAAAAAAAAAAAACAAAAACAAAAAGAAAAACTAAAAAACCCCCCCAAACTTAATCCGCTTGGAAACCCAGGATCTTTGTATCTGGAAAGAAGGGATCTCCCAGGAACAGTGTAATGGTGGATAATTTTAATCCATCTATCTCCTCCTTGGGGGACAGAATATTTAATTTTGAATTAAGTTTTTTTTGCTTTCTCTATAAGGTATGAAATACTATCAAATTACATTATAACACTATCATAGCACAGAGGATGCACTATGAATTTCCAAAGACCAAATAGCTGAGTGATTTCCTTTAATTCCCACCACTCTCAGAAAAGGTCATGGTTGCTTGACACTACAGCTCACTTGCAAGGAACAGTTCAAATGGGTCATCCAAGTAAGCATGTTAAGAGAAGAAAGTACCTTGATCATTTATTTGAAACTCACCAGCACCATTTCTGTGTGTTCCTGTCTACTATTTCGATACATGGGCCGAAATAGCCATAACAATAACACGCCACCATCTCTCCTAGCTTGTAGCCAAACAATCTGAAAATGTGGAGTTGGTCTCACTAACAGGGATCACCTTCCAATTAAAGAAATGAAAACATGCAGACTTCAGAGTAATTAAGGTCATGTCACTTTAAAACACTCAATGCTTTCCACAGTCCTCTTGTTCTCTGGCACCCATTTTGCTTTTGTAGTTTCTCAGCCTTGGTAATATGCTCAGAGGATTCTTACACAAACATTTAGGAACATTAAAAAGTTTCTGTCATGGAATTACAGAGGCCAGAAATTGTTTTTTATGTGAGTGATATATGGACATGGAAAATCCCCAGAGGGAGAACACCAGGTGATGCATAATTGGAGAAAGCCTGAAGGCAGAGAATCTCTCCCCCATGATTTCATGGACCATGTATCCCTGAGGGTAATGTCAGAAATTACTACCATGGCTTTCAAGAGAACCTATCTTGTCTGCAGCTCCTGTGTACTGAAGCAGCAGTGTGGCAGACCAGAGTGGATTAAGACTATCACAATTTGACACTGACCCAGTGCATTAGGGATGGGAAGGTTGGTAGAAGCCCCTCTAATTCTGTAAAACCTTCTAGCTGCCAAGAATACCACTACTCAGATGTTAGATATTGCCAACCCTTTATCTGTTTTCCATGGAGGGGATCATGTTTGTGCTATACATTTGAATTGCAGCTTTCCCCAGCTAGGTATTCAGTTATAAATTTCATATTTCTGTCAAATAGAAACAAGAAGAAAAATTAAATTAGACGAGAGAAGGATATATGATGTCTGAAGGAAAAACGCCGGAGGCAACTGAGTTAGATTGTTTCTTTGATTTATTAAATAAATCAGCTGGTATTCCTAACCTAAGCACTATTTTTACTATGCTTGCTCTGTCTCATATTGATGGGTTCACTGATTTTTCAGAAATACCTCCCATAAACCTCCCTAAAGGTTTAGAAAGACCACAGGGAAATAAATCAATGACAACATGCCAAAGTCCATCACAATGGCTGCTGTTCTAATTCATTTGATACAGGTCAGCTCAGATCATGCAGTTGGAAAGCTGACATTGATTTAATTAACTGCAGTATACTGTATTGTTTTAAAAGGAGATATTCTTTCCATGTTTTACATATACATTTTATGACATACCCAAAGCAAAAAGCTACACTTGGAACATTCGCAAAGAATAGAGCAGAACTGAGTCACTGAAAAAAAGTTGGTTCCAGTTTAGTCTTGATTTAAGAAAGAGAGATAGAGAAAATCTCACTGAGAGCTAAAGAATCAGGTAATAGCAGTGAGGTGATCAATTTTTGTTTCAAACTTAAAATGTAGAGCAGAAGAGAATGGAAAAGCTCTGAATCTAAAACTACAAAAGTCAGGAGGGGAAAAAATTACTTCTTTAATCAAAATCTAGGAAGAGACATAGTTACATTAATTGTGATGCCCAGCTGGACCGGAAGCACATGATCTTCATTTATTTGAGACTGTTGAATTGATGCTCAATTCAATCTGGTCTGAGCCCAGATTGTGTCTTACCACCTTGGCACCAGCCTTCCTTGGCATTGGAAGAAGTCATTGAGAGAAGAAGTAAATATAAAAGTGCATCCAAGCCACAGCTGTGAAAGCCAAAAGCTGATCTCAGCCAGGAAAGAGCCCTGTGACCTTCTGACAGGATGATGTCCTTCAGTATGGGTCCACTGTTTCTGTGCTGTGAGTAGGTACTAATATGGGATTGCAGAATCATAGAATTGCTAAGGTGGGAAAAGACATTTAATATAACTGAGTTCCAGTATATATCTGACATGCCAAGTCCACTACTAAACCATGTCCCTAAGTACCACCTCTACGCAACTTTTAACACAACTTCCAGGTCAACCTATTCCAATTCTTGACAGCCCTGTCAGTGAAGAAATTTTTCCTAATGCCCAATCTAAATCTCCCCTGATGCAATAGGAGCCATTTCCTTTTGTCCTACTGCTTAGGACAAAAATTATTGCTCCTACCTGAGAGGAGACCAACACCCACCTGGCTCCAGCCTCCTTTCAAGTGGTTGCAGAGAGCAATAAGGTCTCCAGGCTAAACTCAGCTGCTTACCATTAGATTTGTCCCCAGACCCTTCATCAGCTAATGAGATAAAGTAGTAGTGAGGGGCCCAACACTGAACACATCATTGAAGGTGCACACTTACCAGTGCTGAATAGAGGGAGAGGAATCCTTCCCTAGCCAGGTAGCTGTCCAGCCACTCTTCCCAAGCCAGTAGCATTGCATATTGGGGTTACTTAGGAAAATGTATTTCTAGAGCATCGTCTGGATGAGCTGCCCACTGCTGCTGGAAAAGCTTTAGGAGATACATGTGGCTTTTTCCTCCTTCTCCTTTATTTCCTTTCTGCCCTCCTGTAGGAGTAAGAGGAGAGGGAGCAGAAATGAAACCAGAGCTTGCACATGTTCACCTTTATTAGGCTATGCACTGATGCTAGAGGGCACAACCTATCTGTAGCCGGGCTCTGGCTACAGCCACCACTCTAGAAGTGCTCAGCTGGTGTCTGAGGTGGAGCATCCTTTGCATTCCCACGACCCTGCCTTTACTCCTCGGTGTCACAATCAGCTCTGGATGCACAACTGCTGTGGCAACCTCTTCTCCCCACGAGGGAGCATTTGGAGGTGGTCTAACAATGCTGCAGCAGCATGACTGCGCTGCTTGTGCTGACATACAGCTCTGAGGCAGACTGACTGCCACCTGCAAGCCCACAGAGCACAATAAACAGTGTAATGGGTGCCTGGACGAGCAGAAATAAACCTGTGCCTTAATCCACACGTATAAAAAGGAACAATGACATTTCTGCAACAGAATCCACATGCTGGTCAAAATTAAATGAATTATTCAAACCAACCACTATGGCTGATTCATACCAATACTTCATGTTGAATATTGGATTCTTCCCCATATATTCCCTGGTTCTAGCTCTATATACTTTAGTACTGTGAGAATCTGGGTGATTCGCTGTGGGATTCCCTTTCTGTTTGAGAGTGTATGTCAGCTAGCCTCAGGCTCGGATTTTGTCAACACCTGTGAAACAATATTTCCTTTTTCTGTTCCCTCTCCCCTAACTGGAATTGTTATTCCCAGTGTCCCGGGGGCTCATTCACTCACAATTAGGATCAATGAAGAGACATGACAAGACTTAGAGAATTTAGTCTTTTCTATGAAGACAGTCCTGAAACCAAATAATTGAAAACAAAAAAGAAAACTTTCCCATGGCTTAAAGCAACTTTCTCCTTTCAATTTTCCTGAATATTTTAAACTTTATTAGAATGTGCTTGATTTCCTTTTGTTAAGATTTTCAATTTTTAAATATGTATCCAAAATAACGTATACTGCAGAAGAAAACTAAATTCATACCAAATCTAACAACCTCACCCTTTCAAAAACCAAGGAAATAACCACACATACACACATATGCACATACTGAATGTTAATCTGTATCTACCAGAAATATATATCAGGGCACATTGGATTTTTTACATCAGCATTAACACAATTCAACACTGATGAGATGGGAAACAAAGTAAACATGAAAAATGCATAAAATTATGAACTCTATTTTGATCTCAACTATATAACTTCAGGCCCAGACTTTTTAAATTGATAGAGATTTATTCCAGAATGTTACCATTTTAATGGGTCTGTAAGGGCTGATGTTTATTACTCAGATTGGAATAATCAGGATGCACTAAATTCAGAAGCAAGAAGCAGCCTAGTCTTGACTTGACTAGAGATTGGGCTCCAGAATGGAAGTAACATAAACAAAGAACATTCAGGGTTAAATTATTTTAATACACAACTTTCTTCTCAGTCTCCCTGAAGAGAAGCTATTTTAAGCAAATGAGGAGGAACAAATGTCTAAATGAATTTTTGGGAGACATAACAGATAACTCAATTTTGTTGTGTGTTTCTCCAAATAACTACTTTGTTGTCAGGTTGGAAATGTTTTTATCAATGTGATAAAAAGCCTCAAATTGTTTTAAGCCAATATGTAACAAGTGATAACTTCTAAAAGTTTACAGACTACCAGAACAACAGACAGATTTCAAAGCATATAAATTTCAAAAGCTGTAAAAATAACATGTTTAAGAAATATGTTTAAGTCTACATGTCAGCTATGAGATAAAATGGAAATAACTAAACTTGTACAGCCCATGCTACCTACAGGTACAACTTTTGACAAAATATTTTTATCAGATGGTAATGTGTTAGAAGGAGCTGATAAGACAAAACAGATGAGACTTATTTCTTTGTACTAGAGGTGCAAAGACTTCAGACACCTTGGTAGCCCTGCAAGTCAAACCAGAACTCCCTAGCACTATTCTGCATGTAAAAGAAAACAGACAACACCTGCCACTACATGGAATGCTTAGAAGAAGAAAAATTACTATGGAGCATGAACTGCTGTGTTTCCTGTCTCTGGGTAGAGAATTGTGTTTGAGACTTCTCTTTTGGGTCAATATCCAGCTGATAAACAGGCCTTAGAAACAGCAGTGCCAAGATCCAAATTTAAGGAGCTGGGAAGCCATTAGAGTTTTTTGGGGGAGACACTTTACAGAGAGTCTGTAGAGCCAGACATGTACTTTTGAGATTAATGTGGTCTCAGTTTCTGACTGTGATCAGAGATCAGGCTGCTAGAAAAGCTGGGAAACAGCTCTGATCCTCCAAAGGGGCAAGGACTTGGCAGTGAATTATTTCTGATACAGATGGATAGCAGGATTAAAAAAACCCAAAAAAACAAAAAAAAACCAAAACTGAAAAATTCTATTTCTCCAAAAATGTGATTTCAGGACGCCCAGATTATTTAGGTCCTTATTCTATGCAATCTGGATTTTTTTTCCTAATTTGTTCAATCAAGCAACCCGATTGCAAGAAGCCTTGACATGCTAGTTAAATATGGTTTTTTCTAATTTATTTGGAGCAAGAAACATCCCAAACAAAACCCCTGAATTTTAGCTTAATTAGTTTTCAAAAATACTTCAGATTTAAAGAATGATTTTTGGATGGAAATGAAGGGGATGTTTTAATTTTTTTGTGCTATATTTAGTCTTCTAGTCACATATTACTTTCTTTGCCACAGAGAATTTAATATCCAAAGCCCAAATGAAGATATGCAAAATCTCTGTATATAACAGAAAACACAAAACACAAATGCATGATACAAGAGACTTAATCAGACTGAGAACTTTTACACAACAATCCAAGTATTAGGGAAGTGTTAGGTCTGAAACATTTTCCAAGTAATTCAATTCTTTACAGGAAAATGGCTAAGTGTTTGTAACAATGAAATAGTTTGTCATAATTGCATTCTCTTTCTAAAAATAAAAAATGGTCCTAGTTAGATATTAATTTTTTCTTATTCAAATACAGGGCAGCAGACAGGATCATCAAACATTGATGGGGAATGCCTGATAATTAATACAAAGTCATTCAAATCAGTTGCAAATTGAAAGGTTAAATTTGTATTGCTATTTATGATTAATATGAGCAATCATAGCCATTGACAAACTTTTGTTAACTCAGAGGAAGGAGACAAAACAACATTATTGCCTCTGGTCTCTTCTTTCCTTGGTAAAGGTGGGCAATGGTACCAGAGATAAGGACATGCCCTGTTGCAGTAAGTGCAGAGGAGAGTCATGAAGATGCTTAGAGGGATGAATCACCTCTCCTATGATGACAGACTGAGAGAATTTGGGTTGTTTAGCCTGGAGAAGAGAAGGCTCTGGGCAGACCTTAGAGCACCTTCCCATACCTGCAATGAACCTACAGGAGAGCTGGACAGGGACTATTTACAAGGACCTGCAGTGGTAGGACAAGGGGGAATGGCTTCAAATTGAAAGAGGGAAAGTTTAGACTAGATATTAAAAAGAACAGGTTGCCCAGAGAAGCTGTGGCTGCCTTATTCCTAAAAGTGCTCAAGGGTAGATTGGGCAGGGCTTTGAGCAACCTGATCTAGTGGACATTTCCCTGTCTATGGCAAGAGGGCTTGGAATTAGATGATTTTGAAGGTCCTTTCCAACCCAAACTGTTCTATGATTTGATGATAGTGACACTCTTCTGACTGCACAGAGAGGAGGCAGCAGCAGAATAGCAGCAGCAGAAGTGCCCTCACCCAGGGGCAGGGACAGGCAGTGCCCCTCTGCAGGGATTCACACCCAGGATGCTCAGAGAGCTGGTCAGTCACAAGGCCAGCAAAGAACAAATGAACCAATGTAATGAACCATTACAACCTTGTGTAAAGGTGCTTGTTAGTGAAGGAGTATTTGCACCCTCCCAGTAACACCATGCACCAAAGGCACGTCCCTCAGCTCATCTCTTCCACCCCAGATCGCTCTTACCCTGGAAAAGTTCTCTGACAAACCACTGCCTTTGCTGGTACAGCACAGCCTAATGAAAGGGGGATGAAATATTCCTCTTAATACAAAATCTGAGACTGCCTTCAGTATTTCTGAATCCTGCCACATTGTGGGAAAATTCAAAGAGCATCTCTGATCACTATGACATTGAATTTCTAAGAAACCTATAAGAGAATTAAGGGAAAGAAATATGAATTATAGCATTTAAAGAAAAAGAATAAGAAGAAAATATCTGAAGGGATATTTTAGAACTTTTGGATAGAGGTGATCTGAGAAGAGTATGATAAAAGAAGCAGCCAAAATTGTAACTAGGGACAGAGGTTAGAAGTTTCCCTTTAAAATACTTTCAAATTTTAGCTACAACTTATAAGAGATTTAAGAGAGTGATTTAAGAGATTTTGGAATGAAATCACTGAGCTCAAGCTTACTTCATTAGAGCTGCTGATGTGAGGAAAGTGAGCAGGATTTGGCCATAAAACAGAAAGGCCTTTGGCCTTGTTTTCATTGCCAAGTATTCTAATTGATACTGCATGTAAACTCTGCCCTCTGCTAATACACTAAATAATCAATGCTATCCAAACCCATGGTTCATTTTCTGCCTAAAACATGATTTTGTTTGTATCACTGCCACAGGAATGATGAGTGAGCCAGGAAGGGGCTATGTCATTGGATGGCTCCCTTCTCATGCTGCACCATGTTTGTGTTGTTCTGTGCTCGCTAATGGAGAGGTCATAGCTCTCTTAGCTGTAGTCCCCTGGTAAATCTCCACCCAGCTGTAATCCCCTGCACCTTGAAGAGGATGGGATTACTCTGCTTTTTCTTAACATTGCCTTCTGTCCAGGAAACTACCAGCCAGCTTTAGAGAGACTGATATCCAAATCCTTACAAATTCCATGTGATCTTTGGATAGCCATCTAATTAGGGAGAATGTACTCCAGGGGCTGGAAAGCCACAATGCCCTGAAGAGAAATGGGGAATACTTTGAGCATCTCGAATAATCTTGATAAACTGTAGCATAAACTCTAAAACAGCGCTAGGACTTAGTGTGATTCAAGTTTTTTTATTAATTCTGCTATTTGGCAGCATTAAAATCTTACTAAAGAAACACGTTCAACTTCACTGAATAATGAAGGAGTATTTTCAGTATACAAACTCATGACTTAAGGTTGGTCTCTGAAGTCAAATTTTTTTCCCAACAATTGCTTATTCTCTGATGATATCCCTAAATATTATGACACCCAATGTGGGTAAAAGCTACTTTAATACTAAAATCACTGAACAAATCATCTCTCATATGCACAGTTCTTGGTGGTGGTGTTTGATGCTGAGTCTAGAAACTCACTGTATCAGCTACTGGTGACAGATAATGACTTGTGAAAACATGTCTTCTTTTAAGATTTTCCTCACCTGTCTTCTGGTATTATTGGTGTTATTATTTTGTAATATTTACATTTGTTTCACAGGTGGATTCAAAATTTAAGGAATTACAATATCAGAAAGAATTTTTCTTCAATCTATCTATATCTCCTATCAGAAGAAGACTTCCAAAGCATCTTTGAATCAATTTTTGTTTGAAGTGGAAAGATCTTAAAATATCCCAAATCATGCAATGTGGGTGAAAAAAGCCCAGATACTGACAATGTCTATGCATTTCTCCTATTATAAGTCATCCTTGTAGCCAAAAATATGCACCTTATTTCTTGTCTAATTGTGACTTCCAGCCATTTCAGTTTCATTGATTGTTCTTGCTACATTCAAATGTTTTTTTCCCCCACCTTGCTTTGCTCTTTGGTAAAGTGAAACAGAGAGAGTGCCTTGAGTGCTGCACAGTAACAACATCTTGTTTGCTTTCTAATCATTCTTCCATGAACACTTTTCAGTGATGAATAGTCAGTGTGGACCACACACTCCAAAACAAGACAGAGGGGGTGAGATTGCTCTCACTTAAAACACAGCCCAGACGGCTCCCTGCAAGGTAGTCACACTCAGCTCTTGTTTGGTCAGTGAGAGCTCCTTTTCATGTGTGATTCACTGTGTGCTTTGTATATTTGAGATGAGCTGAATCATACCCTAAAAATGCCTATTTGAAAATAATGACATAATTTGGGTAAATTCTTCTATTCCAGAAGTGGCAACAGCAGTAAAATTACATATGGAAATTTTTTTATCCTACACAATTGCCTCAATTTACTTACTCAGCAGTTGTGTTTACCTATTTGTCCAGTGTTTTCAGAGTGTTCTCCATCCTTCTGATCATCCTCATGGCCCTCTTCTGGACTTACTCTAAAAGATTCATGTCCTTCTTATGTTGGGGGTGCCAGAGTTGGAGCCAGTACTCAAGGGGGGGGTCTCATGAGAGCAGAGGAACAGGGGAGAATCTCCTCCCTCAACCTACTGCCCACTTTGCTTTGGATGCAGCCCAGGATACAATTGGCTTTCTGGGCTGCAAGGACACATTTCCAGGTTGTGTCCAGCCTCTCATCCACCACCACCCAACATCCACCAACACCCCCAGGTCCTTTTCAACAGATATGCTCTCAATCCCTTCTCCACCCATCCTGTATTTCTGCTTGTGATTGCCCCAACCCAGTTGCAGCCTCTCAAACTCAACCTTGTTAAACTTCATGAGGTTTGCAAGGTCCCACCTCTAAAGCCTGTCCAGGTGCCTCTGGATGGCATCCTTTCCCTCCAATCTAGTGGCCACACCACACAAAGCTAGGTGTTTTTACACCATGTCAGTGTCTCTGTACTCTTCCCAGATTACCCATCCTAGATTCCACCCTCTGTAGGCTGAACACAGATGTATACAAAGGGATGGTGGATGTTCTTTCACCTGTCCAAACACAGAATGCATACACATGCAGGAGCACTGTTCCATACATGTGAATGTGTGTGTTGAATTTAAAGACTCAGCACAAGTTTAGTGTCAGACTTCAAAGCCTGTAGACTCCATTATCCAAAGAAGCAATTTCTAACACAGGTCTTCTGATTTGTTATCTAAGAATGACTCAAGAGCATTGAGTCATGACACAGCCATGTGTTAAAATAAAAAATGTCCTGAAGACAAGGTTCTCTTCCAGTGTCTAATATTAGTTTCAGTATGCTTTCATTAGAACAATAGGAATTTTTAAATTAAAATCAATTGCTAAAATATTAACAACTGTTCCATTATCAAAACCAAGAAATGTTTTAGAATAATCTTGTTAGCATTTTTTTTTCCTTAGAAATACCAATTTAACCAAATTGATACAGTTTACCAGAAAGGAAAACTGGTAAATTTCCATTACCACTATATGCACTGTTTTTTGAAATTCTGGAATGTTCTGTCACAACATATTCTCAAAGCAAAAGACTGCATTTTTTCATGATTAAGAGAATTTTATTTTTATTTTCTAAGGAAAACATTTCATAAACCATCTAATAAATATTTTTTTCATAATTTGCAGAAGGAAACAAACTAATTTGATATTATTTTAATGTTCATATATGTGAGGGCATTTTACATATGATAAAAATAAAAATGCAATAGTATATGTTTGTGTTAAGTCATATGAAAAGTATTGAATAGCAAATCCTTAAGAGAGAGTATAAAAACACAGTTTTTCTTCTTCAGATTATATTTTGAAATGTAGGATTTTATTGCTCAACAACTACCAAACATTTAATAAGCATAGATAATTTTCTTCCAGGATGCAATTTTTTTAACATATGCAAATTTTTTGCTTCTACAGCATCTTAAAATGAAGCATTTAAAGTGTAACTATGCATTTTATGCCACTTGCAAACTTCATTTCATGCTCCCAACATTTTTTTATTTGAAGCAATGAATAATTGCCTATCTACTTTCTCAGCAGCTATCATAGACAGCCCTAGATATGTTTCCTAAGCTGAAAAGCCCTTGAAAACTCTATTTCTTGTTTCTTATATAAAATCTGTTCTTTATCCTTTAATTTCAGTTCTTAAACTCTTTTGACAGTCCAATTTTTCATCCTGGTTTAGTCTGGGAAAATTGTTGAAATATTGTTTTAAAAATTCTTTGGGGATGGGAAAATCATTTTCTGTCCAGCTCTAACTTTCAGTTCCATTTTACTATCAAGAACAAAGCATCTAAAATCTGCAAACATGTATAATACATCTGGAAGCAGGTACTTCAACACTGAGAGATTCTTAGACAATGAAATAAATTTAATCTCCTTGAGTTCCTCAGGTGATTTGTTGCCACACAACCTTCTTCTGTTTTATTTTCACTAAATGTATTTACCATTAATAATTACCATCTGTTCAAGTTGGGATCTGATTTGTAGTGCCATAAATTAGAATTAGCTTTGCAGAAATCTGTCAGATTTTTGCTTTAGATGATTAACTTGTTCATATTCTACTGTTTTCATTCATGCCTGCTGCAACTTTATAAACAGTAAAGTCTGCAGAAAGAAATTGGGATAACCTCGGAAATCAAGTCACTTTAAGGAGTCACAACATTTCCAAAGGGCATTAACATTTATAGACACTCAAATTAAAACATGCACCATTAGGAAATATTTAGCACATCTACATTTCAGTTTGTGTGTATGTATTAAAAATTAAAAAATAAAACAATGATAATTGAAGAAAATCAAATGGTCTCATGCACTGATTCTGCAAACTTACAATTCTGGCCATACCAAAGCTGCTAATGTTAGTAACCAAGATGATTCTATATGTGTTATGTTCTGTGTGCACAAAAATTAGAATTTTTTATATTTCTTTGCTTATGGCTGAAGCAAAATAAGCTACATATATAAGACAAAGCCAGTTGGTTAAAAGGGAACACCTGTAGGAAAATAAACTGAAAAAAGTAAATGTTATGTGCTTTCTCCTGATACCTTCAAGTCAAGGATATGTGCCTGTCCAGAAGCCAAGTTTCACCAAGAGTAGATAATAAGACATGGATTTAATAGTAACTATGCCATAGTGATCATTTCTATTGGCCCCTATTGCCTTATCTTATTTGCAATTTTGAGGATTTATCCACCGGATAAGGCATCACAGGTGTCTTAATAGAATATGATGGATTGAAATGCACCTCAAATATGGATACACAAACTGATAAGAGCAACAAAATGACACTTGAAATGCAGAAGAAAATTAGGGAAGAAAAATATTTTTGCATAGGAGTAGCATTGGATAAACTAAATTATTATTGAGCAACTATTTCTTAGTTGAGTTCAAATAATTAATCCACTGCTTATTTAAAAATATTTAATTTTTGCTGCTAATTTAGGATTATAAGGCAGTTGCTTTATAGTGTATAAGACCTAAACATTCTAGTAATAAAATACTTCATCAGAGACTTTAGTGGCAGATGCAACTTTGCATCCTTGCTATATTTTGTATCACAAAAAGTATTCAAGACAAAGACCAGCTCTGTAATTGTGGTTAAGACTGGCCAACATAACAGAAAACAAATTCTACAATATTAAGGATTTAATTTCCAGTAGTATTATTAATCATCTGTCAAAAAATTTTACTATATACTCTATATAGTAAGTATATACCTATACAAAAAGGCAGCATGTATTGCAGGAAGGAAAATAATTAGGCAGTAGAATGCAGATATTGTGACAGCAATTTAACTGAATAAACTGCCAAAGTAAATTACTATTTTAATAAATTACTATGAAGCTCCAGAGAGAGCAGAAGAACTAACTTACCAAAATACAAGGAGAAAGTGTGCACTGTCAGAATGAGAATGCAAGGAAGATTTTAATTCTGTCTGGCACACCAAATACAATTTCAGTGTTCCAGGTATACTCAGCCATAATACTTTCTTGATTTCAGTTAGTGGGACTCATCATTTCCATCCGAAAATCTGGTAATTTGGGAGTCAGTTTGATTGCTTTCTTACAGATCCCACATCCAAGCTAGGACCTAATACTTCTACATCAAGCTGCTGGAATACAGACTTCCTGTAGCCCATGTCCATCATGTCCATCCATTTGACAAAATATGCAATATCACAATAAAATATGCCAATATGCATATTAAATACTAGAGATCAGAGGAATTAGAGTTAGTACTAGAAATATACTTTTGATTTAACTTTTTTTAATCAGAATTCAGTGATAGTCTATAAATTCTAAATATATTTACTTTGATATTACAGGCATTAGTATATCCATCAATTCTTTTTTACATTAGCATATGCACCCAGATTAATTTCAAAATCTTAATATTCTGCATGCCAGCATATGATCTTGAAGTTAATTTTTAATATAATTTTTATCTTTTTAATATAAAAATACTATATTTAATAGCATCCCAAAGTAATTAAAAGACCATTGGAGGAGAGTGTAAAGGGAAAAAACTCACATCCCTGTTGTGGGTCAGAAAAAACTCTGATGAAAATCTTGCCTGTTTTCAATCAGGAAAACAGGAAAAGTCTCCCACAAGTCAGATGCAGAAACTTTTTCCTCAGCCTGAAAAACTCCATTTTCACTTTCATATTTTGTTGTTCACATGATGGCTCCACCAGATGTTTTCCCATGGAGCACCAGGCCACAAGCAAACCCAGAAATTCTGAAAGCTGTTGTAGAACAGAATTGCCACCCTCTGGTTGGCTTTTCTGCCTTCAGGACATTCATAACAGGAGGGGGGCAAAAAAAGGGACAAGATGGAAAGAACATATCTTAACATTGCAGGTCCTTCTGCTAATTATAAAATTATTTTGTGGTAGTGTGCATTTAGGAAATCAAAATGTTTAAGAAGTGAACAAGGTGAGCATTACTTTATGCTAGATTTCAGCAGAACTACTGTATTGATTCACTTGATTACACAGCATACCAGCACCATGTCCCTGAAATATATTCATATTTGAGGATGGTCTTTTTAGGTTAGAAATGACTCATCCTGTAAGACAGTTGTCTTTTCTGGACCACTCTTACATGTACTTATGCGATATGGAACAACAACAGGAATATCTTCATTACTGCTGGGCATCCTAAAGCAAAGATATGTCCAAGATTAAAGGCTCAGGTTCTGGAAGCAATAAAGGCAGGTTGATGTGGCACTGCCTCTTCTGACAGCAGCTCACTGGGACAGCAACACAAGCATGCTTTTTCTCTTTCCAGAACTATCATGTTCAGCACACCCTACAAGCACTGATACGCAGGCCGGAGTTGAGCCTCCAAGGCACCGAATTTCATTTTACAGATACATCTTTTCTCAGTTCTTGTACAACAATAATAAAAAAAGTGACTGAGGATGACATGATTTAGTGTGATCAAGTAGTTAAATGTTTAAAGGGCTTATGGCACTTTTGTAATACTGAAAATGATTGAAGGGGTGAGATGAGGACACTGGTGGAGTGGAAGATGAGAGGCAGATTCCTTAATTCCATTTCACATTGAAGTCCTCTCCAGGCAGCAACAGTGGTTTCTAAAAGCTTTTGCATAGACTGTGAAGTTGTCTCTACTGGTTCTTCTTTTTTCACAAGCTGTTTTCTATCTCCTCTCATAAGGCTCTTTTCAGGTGAGTCTCTACTTTCAAGGAATATTAAAACTTCATAGAATTTCACCAGGATAATGTGCTGAATTCCTCTTCTGCAAAGTAACCTGATAGAAGGCCCATAAGAGTTTTTTCTCTAAATATTCTTTCACTCTGAAGAGAATGAAAAATTGAGAGATCGCAGAATGTTCTGAGTTGAAAGTCCAAATCTTAAGTGAATGGTCCATATAGAGATCAAACACACAACCTTGGTGCCATTAGCAGCATGCTCTTACCAACTGAGCTAATCTCAGGATAAGATGATTTAATAAAATAGAAGGAAAGAAAAAAGTGAAAACTTGAGTTATTTTAGAGCATACAGAATGTGGAAGAGTATGAAGGACAAGGATATATTTGCAGCTTTGAACATTTATTTACTTAATTATATTCTGACAATCACAGCCAAGGAGTGAATAAATCCACAATGTAAATGAAATGTGTGATATTTTAAGTCATAAACCTAGGCTGAGGAATGAAGAGATAACTTGGATGTCAGTTTTAAATTGCTACCAGTAGCTAGCATTTATGAAAGCTCATACCTTTCTCAGAGTGGGATTCACTGCTGCCATCCCACACTGTATTGCTGAAATTTGAAACTTGTGTAACATCCCACATTTTGCCTAATTCTGAATGCTTAAGTCTCTGTGCTATTGACAAAAAAAAATAAAAAAGTATTTTCTGGAAGCAAAATGACCAGAAACACTCTAGATTTGGGTCCATTTTTGTCATTTGGGAAGATTTCTGTATGCTCTATGTGTGTGAAAAAACTGAACAATATTCTAAAATTAAACTAGATACCTAAATAACTGTCAATCTGTTCTCAAAAATATGAAATCTGGATTTCTCCTTAGGGTAAAAGTCATATTATTCAGCCTAATGAAAATAAAAGTCAGAATGTGGAGGAGTAGAGCATCTCTCAAAAATCTTAAAGCCATCACTCTCTAAGCAGTCCCTTTTAGCTCTGTTTCTAAAGAGAGACAGCTATTTTCAAGGTCTCACTGGAATATTTTCTTCAGCATCAACTCACAGAAGACTCCCTAAATGCAACACACATGTTCTCATGTAGTCTGCAGCTATTCAAGTCATGGCTCATAACAGGTTATGAAAACTATAAAACTCCTGATGGAGATACTTTCATGCAAAGAAACCTTGGGCTTCTCATCAGACAATGAGTCTTCTGTTGTGTGACTAGGGATGTGGCAGATTGGCCAGGCAAGGATTTCTAGGGGAACACAGCTGGGACAGTTGATCCCAACTGACCAAAGGGACAGTCTACAATGTCTGGGAAGAAAGGGTGCTCATGGTAATGACATTTGCATTCCCAAGTATATACTACAGGTGCAAAGCTCTGCTTTACAGTATTGGACTGGACGCCTGCCAGAGGTGAGGAGGGAATTAATTCCTCTTTTCCCTTGGCTTGCACACACTCGTCTTGCTTTCCCTATTAAAATATCACTATCTTCATCCATGAGTCCTCTTGCCTTCATTCTGTTTTCATCCTGGCACTCAGGAAAGGGGATTGAGCAAGGGGCTGGGTGAGTGTTGGACAGGTAGCTGCAGCCACTTCACAATGTTAAAATAGAGTGTTATATAGAGATTTTTCAGTGAATTACTTTTCCTTCAGATTTATTTTTACAACACACTTTTTGCCTTATGCCAATTTTTATCTAATCTGGAAAATTAATAAAGAAAATTTAACTGCTCTAAGATGTAAGGCTTTCTTCAATCCCAATGCTATTCACAAGTATGCCACAAAAGTAAGTCAGAGATTTTAATTTGCAATCATGTGCTGTGAAAATATAATCATAGAATCATAAAATCATAGAATGGCTTGGATTGGAAGGAACCTTAAAGATCATCCAGTTCCAATCTCTCTACCATGATCAGGGATACTTTTCACTAAACCAGATTGCTCAGAGCCCCATCCAACCTGGCCTTGAGCACCTCCAGGGTATCCATAGCTTCTCTGGAAAACCTGTTTCAGTACCTCACCACATGCACAATAAAGAATTTCTTCCTAATATCTAATCTAAACCTACTCTCTTTCACTTTGAAGCAATTTCCCCTTGTCATGTCTCTACATGCCCTTGTGTAGTCCCTCTCCAGCTTTCTTGTAGGTTCACTTTAGGTACTGGAACATCACGATTAGGTCAGCCTGAAAGTCTTCTCTTTTCCAGGCTGAACAATCCCAATTCTCTCAGCCTTTCCTCACAGCAGAGGTACTCCATCCCTCTGGTTATCTTGGTGGACTGCTCTGGACTCACTCCAACAGGTCCCTGTTCTTCCTGTACAGGGGGCCCAGAGCTGGATGCAGCACTGCAGGTGGGGTCTCACCAGAGCAGAGCAGGGAGGGAGAATCTTCTCTAATTTTTTGCACAGCTTTGTTATGCTGTGAGACATGGTGCCATCAACTTACATCTTCAGCAGGCCTAAACAGTCCTGACCCTTTGCTGAGGGTCACTACATAAAATTCAGAAACCTTCTGGCTAATGATAGTTCAGTTGTTCATTTGTAACCATGCCAATCTCAATCAAGATTCCAAATGAATATACAATTCTTTATTGTCTCTTTATTTTATACCTACTCCAAATTTTCAGCAATACAGAAGGCTTACAAAGGAAGCATCTATTTGTATAAGATTACTTCAGGGTTTTAATTTTGTTTTTTGATTTTTGTGTTATTTATGTGAGCAACAAAAGACTTAGAAAACTTATAAACCTTTTGCTTTCTTCCATGTCATATTTTGCATTTTAACATAAAAGAGATATATTCCATAGAGATGATTTCTAAGCAGGTAAGCAAGAAATCCTCAGGAATTAAAATGTCCATCTGTATCCTCCCAAAATAATTGCATCTATGCAGCTTTTACATATTTTACCCCAACAAGCTGAAGAAGACCTATATCTTAAGTTAGGAAATCCATTATTTTGTGAGAATTGTGAAAGCAAAATTCCATAAATGTTATTTTTATATGTAAATCCCCCAAAAAAATTAATTTTAGGAAAGAACAGCTTGAAGATTATCTTAATCATCAGAAAACATGTAATGAGTAAATCTGAAGCAGAACAGAGTGGAAACATACAAATATAAAATATGTTTTATTTTTTATATATGTGGTTATATTTGAATAACAACACTGAGTGAATGGGATTTAGGCACCTAAAGCTGCCAATGCCCTATGAACATCCCATCTTCATTGATGTAGTGACCAAACTGTAGCTTCCAGCACTGCCCTCTGGAGACCCCCAAAGCCCTTCACCTGTGACTGCCAGATGTGAGGACTGGTTCCCTCCGTACTTAAAACCAGGCACAAATGAAATGTTTATATCAGGTGGGTTAGGTTACACCTACAAATAACATCTTCATATACGTCAAAGTTTTCCTGCTGATTGTTCACACAGCACAGATATCCAATGGCAAACAGAAAGCTGTGAAGTGTTTGTTGATGACATTCAAAAAGTCCTTGGAAATAAAAAGGTTCCCGACGAGCTCATCACAAGTTCATCTGCTACAGGAAACTAGCCTTTGAACAAATACAATTAAGAAAGAGCTATTTGACCAGGTGTGGCTTGCAGGTGGATTTAATTTCAGGTAACAGCCTCAAAATGACAATAATTAGCCATGACTTATTGCCTGTCTAAACTTCTGTTTGCAGAAAATAAACAATCTCAAAAAGAGCCATTGACACCTTTCCAGTATTTCCTGAATTTATCAGCAGTTATTCTTTTTTCAAGCACACTTGTGGTCCAGTTTTACTCCATGTATTCAGTCATTGAAATTTACATTTATTTCCCAGTTGTTCAAAGTGACAGGAATATACATATAACATGGAAAACTGAAATATGCTCCCTCATTTCCCTCTACACTTCTCCTTAGCTATTTCTTTTTGCCCTTCCTATTTATTGACCTTTCCCCCCTTTTGCCTTCTATTATTCTTTAAAGGGCTTGGTACTCTAATTAATTTTTTGCTCACAATTATTTGTCTGTGGAAACTTTCCTTGCTTATTTTCTTTCTCATTTCCCAGTAACATGATTCCCTTTATTTTTAAACTTTCCTTTTGTTTTGCCACAACAGGGGTGCCAAATCAGCTCCCTCCACTTTCAGATGCCTTCTGTACCTTTTCACTAGCATTCCTTACCCCTTTGCTTCTGCTTCAGCCCAGTTCTGCTGTTCCAAGATTTCTTTGGGATTTGTAGGTTTTGTTTGGTTTTATTGTTGATTTTTTTTTTTTGTTCGGGAAGGTATTTGTCTCTGACATTTGGGTAGTGCAGAAAGTGCATCCCATTTTACCTGTTCATATCTCAATGGAATAGAAAGAATAAAGCCCTGTGTGTTGGGTAAAGGAACACAAACCTGAGAATCATTTGCACAAGAAATTAGCAGACTTTTTATTGTCACACGGTCTTGGTTTATCAGAAGGAACATAACTGCTGATCTGACGGGATTTATGTTGGGTAGCACTTTCACACCATGGGACTTTTCAGAAGTATTGTAAGGTTATATAGCCAGGTGGAAGAAAACCCTAAAGTAGGATGGGCTGTTGAAGGTGTATGATAGGAATTAGACTGTAAACTGAGCAGTTCCTTGGTGTGACTGGAAGAGTAAGGGTAGTGATTAAGATCAGTTGCTAAATGGGTCCCAGTTGTGCAATTGAACAGTTGACTTGCTGGAATTCCCTTCTGTCGTTCTTGCTGTTCCAGTCCATGGTATGAACAATTGAATGTCCTGGCAGTCACCTATTTAATTTCCTGCTCAATTTAGCTTTCAAACTAAAAAGAAGTATGAATTCTGTAGTGAAACTGAGACACAAAATGCAATGCAAAGAATTGCACTCAAGTGAACTCTTTGTTGCTTCCCTTATCTACAGATAGAGAAGGCAAATTATTAGGAATGACAACCAATCAATCTCAGTATCAGGGTGCTTATGAGCCATTTTTCTGCCCCTCTATTCCACTACTGAGGTTCAGGCAAAGTACTGTACTATGGCAAACTGGCTGCTAACAGCTGTGAAGTACAAATCTTCCAAACAAACAAAGTATATCTAAATAGATGGCACATGTTTCCTTCTGTGTAAACTTTAGCAGGACACAGAAGGAAAAAAAAATCCTCCCAGCCCCAAAACTGCTTTGTTTGTTTAGAACCAGTTTTAGATTTTCCATCAATCAAATTTTAATATTGACAACAGAGAAGAGTGACTTGATGTATTCTGGAAAAATTACTGTTGAAAACTTGATATGCTATGAGAGGGGAGGCCAAAAATGTTTAAAAAAATAAAAACCTATCTCCAAAACCAAGCAAAGAAAGAAGTAAGTAGAAAAAACATAGAGTTATTCTTTTTATTTGACAAACTAATACTTCAGAGAAGGAAAAAACCCAGAAAGTTTTCTCAGACTATGTGTCAAGAAAAAGAAGGTCTGAATATTGCCAGAGAAAAGAAACTGGAATAATTCTTATCCAAATTACAAGTTTGATTGGTTATTTCTACTACAGGTTGAATTAATGTAACTTTGGGAGTCATGTCTGGTGTTTGTATCATTTCTCCATGTTATACTGGAATGCCCTCCACCACAACATTTTTCCCCCTTGTATAGTCATTCTGAAATATCTGAGGGAAACTTAGAGCGTATCATTGCCTTTAGTAAGCTAACCAAGCCAAAATTTTAAATTCTTTTGCTAGGAGACACATTTTTCAATTCAGTGGTCATGCTCATAGCTTTCCTTGGCAGCATCCAGTTTTTAAATCTTGTCCAAACAGTTTCCGTATGTTCTGAAACCAACGTATTAAAGATTCCCTTTATTCAGACACAAGTGGGTTGTTTGACTAAAGTGATACATGCTTTTGCAGTACACCTCTGCAAAACTTTGTGGGAAATTAAGCTGATTAAAAACTGAGTATCAAAGTCACTTTGGAAGGAAGGAACATGGGTAGACTCCTCAGAAGCTTTTTAGAAACTGTTTAGAAAAAACAACTAAGCAAAACATGCTTATGTGGGAAAGATACAAGAAGCTATAGCATGATTTGAAGAGAGTGATTAGTCTGAAACATCATACTAATGTATTTGGATAATTGTCTATAAATGAATGTTGACAGTTCATGGTTAACTCCATGTGTTGGTGCTCAGAAAAACCACTGCCCAAATAAGGAGATAACCAGAAACAGTTAGAGAAACAGCTCTGGTTTAAATGTGGGGCTGTGATCAGGGTGTTCACACTGCACTTGATAGTGCTTATTAGGGAGCTTTCTCCACCTTCAAGAACAGGTGTAAGGAGAACCTTACACATCTCTTAAAAATCCCCAAGCAAACAAAACAAACAAAACATACGGTAAGAGTCTAATGCAGTGTCAGTATCAGACTCTGGGATTCCTTAAAGAAACTGAGTTGCTAAGCAAGCTTTTAATGGCTTACAACTCAAAACAGTTTTAGCATAACAAATCAGAGAGATGGAACTTATTTACTGATTTAATTCTGTGGGAAAATACTGCAGAAATGTTATCCTTGGATGTGAAAGGTTAGCGTTTCTACAGAATATACAGAAAACCCGTGGGGAATTCCAGCACAGGGAATACAAACTCTCTTACTTATGAGTTGTAATGAAGGAACCTCTGTAAAAGCACCTAGTGAATGCTCCCTAAACAGAAGAAAAAACCTCAACCAAATCTTGTAGATTTAGTGACACTAAATGAATTTATTCAAAGTAGTAACACCTGTTTTCTTTCACTCAAAGTCCCCAGTTTTCCCAGTCTCAAACTCTCATCTCATTACAGTGAGTTGATATGCATGGGATTTTGAACAAATCCCTCTCATGATCAGGGAGCATGAGATGTGGAATAAGGGCACTAGTCTGAAATTGGGAATATCTCAGACTGTGGCTCACTGCTATATGCCAGTGGGGCTCAGACATGATCATGTCCATGTGTAGATCATCATATGGTAACTTAGCATCTTCTCATGACTCCCAAATAACTACTGACTGTTTTGCACTTCTGCAGTTAGGCTGCCAAAATATTTTGAGTGCCCTGTAAAGTGCATGAGCAGATCTGAGGTGCAGATCAAGGTCAGTCTTCCAATGAAAAAAAAATTAATGATCAGAGTCAGTTATGTCCCTAGGATTTGTTCTCCACAACGGATGACTTAAGTCATCTATGGACAGGTTGACTTTTCTTGAGATAGCTTAAGCTAAAACAAGAGTAATCACACATCAAAACAATGCTCAGTCCACACCAAATCATACACTTGTCTCCAGTGCAATCTATCACTTACTTCAAGCTACAGAATCCCATGTGTGTCCAGAAGGAAGATGGGAGACAATACAAACAACACCTCAGAGTAACTCAGCACTGGAAACAAGCCCTACATCTTGAATAAAATTAATACTATGCAACTTTACATGTTTCCTCTATGAGAAGATGAACTTCTCTGGAAGTGGTGGTTCTTTTCTATAGAATAAAAAAGGATTTAAATATTATTGCTTTAGACCTGGACAATAGATTTTAAATTATTTTAAATTTTAAATGTCTAAGATTATTAAGATAAATCTTTCTCCTGTATCACAGTCTTCAAATAAAAATTATCATAGATTGTGCTGCTATACATAGCTGGAATAATCCCAGTAGAATACAAAAACTTAGTTCGGAAAGGTGTTTTTAGGAATATGATGAAACCCCAAATCTGAAATATTCACTGAGTTGCTAACATCATAACCTTCTCATCACTATGGAAACAAATCTAGTGGGAAATGACTGCATATTTCTTTTTAAGTGCCAGTAATTTCTAACAACATAATTTCAAGTCCTCAGTTAGTAAAAACACTGTTCACAATTATTTTTAATATGTTGTTACATTCAAAATGTCTGGTCAGTTTATTCAAGGAAATAGCTGTCTTCATACAGTTGAATATGCTAAATATTGCATAGGTAATCTTCATATAGATGTGACCAGGGATAAACAATAAAGATACAAAGATAGATAAAATACAGAGATACAGAGATAGAACAAAATAAGCTTACTAAAATATGATTGTTCAGGAAAAATGTTCTATCATGTTTTCTCTAAAGCCAAAGAAACAGAACCAGTTTCATAAGTGGCTAAAAGAGGTGAATTAAATGTGTGACCAATAGTAACCTGGAAGTCATAACTGTAAACAAGTCCAGCCAAGATGTGCTGTAACAGAATTTGCCACTAAAATATCTATCACATGAAAACCAGAACTAATGAGCCCTATATAATTTTAGAGCTTGTGGCTATAGATTATAGATTCTATTATTAAAATTTTCACATTAAAACCTTAAAATAGCAGAGAATCCAGTTAGTCACAACACTAGAGCCAGATAAGTATTTCCTCATCTGTCAATAAAATGGCCTACTCTTCAACTCTCACCATTTCACTGGCAGTATGGGAGCTACTTATATCTTATTATTCTTCCAGCAGGAGAGTGTTTGTTATCCTGTAAAGAATTCTTAATACATTTGTCTGGGTAAGTACAGAATTATTTTTAAATATATAAAAAAGTTGGGATTAATCACTACTTTAATATTAGTCGCAAAGTCAGTAAATAGAAAAATACCTTCCCCAAAAAATTTTAAAAAGGAGACAGAGAGAGGGAAATGGCAATGTTAACAGAGATGTAAATTTGGAATAAAAAAAAAAAGCTTGTGAAGTGATGAAAAAAAACCACAGGAGCAATTGAATAAATTAATCAAAACACCTGGTATAATGGCAAATATTCACCATGTGTTTTCATAGTTATATTCAGGGAATATTTATTTTTTTTAAAGCAGAAGAATAGACAACATAATAAGTTAGTACAAATCCACAGAATTAATCACAAAAGAATGATGTCAAATACACAGAAGTTATAAAAACTTAGCAAAAACAGGATAAAAGAAAAACAATTTGGACAGCTTTTCCAAAATAAAATAAAAATTGTAAAAAACATCTTAAAAAATAGAAGACTATATAGCAAAATAGTCTGGTATCAAAAATACACCTGGTAATTCATTAAAAAAAGTATTGCAGAACATTCTATTCTTAATTATATCCGGAAGTAGCTGCTGAGCATCTGTACCAATGACGTCCGTGCCAGTACGTACTTTCCTTGGGGACAGCAGAGCGCAGAAAAACAATGATGTGAGCACTACAATATCTTCCCACTGCAATGCTATGGTTTGCCTGTCTGCTTTTTTTAATAAAACTGTAGTAATTTCTTCCATTTTCTAACGGATCTCACAGACTCCTGGCAGCAGATACAGCATTAGCCCAGCAGCAATCTGTCTTGTTTCGGATATGAAGAAGCATCTCATAGAAACATAAGCATAAAAAATAGATTTGTTTTAAATGAGATTTATTTAGGAGTTGGTAGTTGACTGAACATAATCAATTTAATTTATTTGTTCAGACATGCATGCCTTCACTGTACAGGTTTTGGAGTGTTGATTCACAGATCAAATAGATGAGTATTGTGAAGGTATTTTCACAAGTTGGCCACTATGTTTTTAATCAGCTAATGCCACATTCTCCAAAATGAAACCACCTGGCTTGGCCACCTGACTGTGAGAATTGATGGAGAAATGCATGGAAGAGGAGGGTACTCAGAGAATTTTCACTCTCCTCACTTATCAGACAGTATGTTGATGAGAAACTATTGTTTAAAATAGCCCACCTCCTAACTCAAGTGCACTCATATGCTCAGAAGCATAAGAAGTATCCAATAGAAGTCTATTGGATTTTATAAAGTAAATGTAAAATCCTGGCAGACCTCCTTACCAGAGAAGAGGGCTGAGTTAAGTAAATTCAGATTAAACTCTTGCTGGCATTTAAACAGAGTTATCCTGTTCATCAGAAAATGGTTGACCTCAAATAGACCAGACAATGTCTCAGACACATTTCCTGAAAAGAGATGGCATATACTGGCTTGCAAAGGCACCTGCATGATATCCAAAGCTGCCAGACTAGAAAAACCCTCTTCATAAGCAAGGATGATGGCTCAAGAATTCTACTTCAATGCTAAATCTCAGTCAAGAATGTTGACTTCTAAGAACTGAAAAATGCTTGAATTAAAAATTAAGTAATTTATTTGTTTAAAATAGAAATTAGTTAATTTAGTGTTCATGTGGGCTATGTGTGGTGGGTTGAACTTGGCTGCCTGACAGGCCACTTCTCACCTGCTCTCTCACTCCCTCTCCTCAAAAAGGTGAGTGGGAAATTAGGATGAAGTGTTATGATATGTTGAGATAAAGGTTATGAGATAAGCTACCTTCAACCATCATGGGCAAAACAGATTAAACTTTAAGGAAAACTAATTTAATTTCTTATCAATTAAAAAAATGTAGGTAGTGCGAAAAAAAGAATAAAATACCTTCTTTCCATCCACCCCTTCTTCCCAGGAACTTCAGCCCTTCATTTCCAACTCCCCTAACTCCTCCTCAGACTCAGTGGTGCAATGTGGGCCCTCCCCTCTGTGGGCTGCATTCTTACAGTGTGAACCTGCTCCACCACAGGCTCTCCATGGGCTGCAGTTCCTTTGGAAAATATCCACTGGGCCCTGTGTGGGAGTCCTCCATGGGCTATTGTGCTTTCACCTCATCCTGCAACCAAGTACCACACAGCCAGACTCGCTACCCCCATCCCCCTCCCATTCTGTACTGGGGGGAGAATCAGAGGAGCAATATCTAGAAAACCTGTGGGATGAAATAAAGGCAGTTTAATAGGGAAAGAAAAAGCTAGACACAAGCAAAACAAAATAATTAATTCATTGCCTCTCGTGAGCAGGCAGGTGCTCATCCATCTCCAGGAGAGCAGGGCCCCATCACAGCTACTTGGGGAGACAAATGCCATCACTCCCAACGTCCCACCCCATCCTCCTTTTTCCCTCAACTTTATCTACTGAACATGATGTTGTACTCTCTGGACTATCCCTCTGGTCAGTTTGGGTCACCTGTCCTGGCTGTGTTTCCTCCCAGCCTCCCATAACAAAAACATCTCTATTATCAGTCCCATGTTCAGCACAAATCCAAAACACAGCCCCACACCATCCATGGGGAAGAAAAGTAACCCTACCTCAGACAAAACCAAAACACCTCTGACGTGAATACCTGCTCCAACATGGTCCTCTCTACAGGCAGGGGAATCTCTGCCCCAGGCCTGGAGCACCATCACACTCCCCCTCTGTTCTCACCTTGCTGCTCATGGGGCTCTTTCTTGTATCTACTCTTTCCTCAGACTCTTCTGTGTGGTGTTTTGCCCTTTCTTGAATTCAGCGCCCCTGCCCGGCCGTGGCTCAGCCCTGCCCTGTGCTGGGCAGTTGGATCCGGCTGGATCCGGCTGGAACCGGCTGGAACTGGCTGAACCTGGCTGGAACCGGCTGGATCCGGCTGGGGCAGCCCCGGCCTCCCCTCACGGAGCCGCCGCCGCTGCTGGGCCTGGCACCCGCATTCTGCACAGTATTACTGAATAGAGAAGGCAGCACTTAGCCCACACGGTGCCTGTGCTGCCAGTGGCTGTGATGGAAGCATTTCCCCGTAACCATCATTGCTGTTTGAGTTGACCTCGTTGGTCACAAAATTTGAGAGCCTGTGTCTTCCACCACAGTTTACTTAGCCTTTAGCCTCTCAATTGGTAGGACCAACAGGGATGTCAAGTACTAACTGTGGTTATTTCAAGAATGTCATACTGGGACTGGACCAGCTGCTTCTACGGAAGCCTGTGGAGTAACAAGGCGCACTTGGTGCCATCCTGCCCCCAACAGAGAGGCAGCATCCTCCCTCTTCTACATGCTGATCTATTGAGTCATCCTGTGAACCCAGCCTCACTATTTTAAGACTCCATTGAGCATACCATGTGGCCATAAATAGAAACATGTCTGAAGGCAAATAAATACAAAATAAATTGCTCATTTTAGCTCATTGCAGAAACTGTAGAAAATAACCGCCCTTTCAAAAAGAAAGTCAAGGCAGTTTTTTGCCATTTTTAGCTAACGGTTCATCTGTTTCCTTTGACTTAAAGCATATTTCTGTACTTCGAAAGTTCTGTAATCTGAATAAATTAGAATCTATTTTGTCTCTTTCCAATATCTTAACAATTTTCCTCTTCTTTATTTCAAATAATTGCCATTTTAACTCTGTACAGATGATAAGATTCAAGTTTTCAATTTCTGGAATAATTAGCATCCTGTTTGGCTTCTGATGGCAAGAACTGATGAAGTATGCAGTCACAGATTACACCTGCTGGCTTTGCCTTCCTTGAGGTTTCAGTCTCTGCTGTACCCAGTATCACACAGGGGTTTGTTAACACCATGTGAGCGTGACTCTATCTGGAGCTGACTGGGGCATAATGGTGTTCAGGGCAGATATCTGATCTGCTGAAAACTCTGTATTTTGAGGAGACAAAAATTGGTGTAGTTTAAAGTTATCTCTCTTCATACTATGCAAGATCATTTTCAGGGTGTTACAAGCCTGGAGAATTTAGTGGTGTATATCGGTCGTGGTTTAAGCCCAGCAACCAAGCCCTACACAAACATTTGCTCAATCCTTCCCCCCCACCCCTCCACCCCCAGTGGGATGGAGAATAGAATCAGAGTGATAAAATTGAAAAAAAATCATGAGTTGTGATAAAGATAGTTTAAGTACAGCAAACAAAATCTGCATAGGCAAGCAAAGCAAAACAAGGAATTCATTCACCTCTTCCCACTTACAGTCAGGTGTTCAGCCATCCCCAGGAGAGCAGGACTCCATCATGCATAACAGTGACTTGGGAAGACAAGCACCATCACTGTGAACATCTCCTTCCCCCGCCTTCTTCCTCCTCCTTGCCCCAGCTCTATAAGCTGAACATGACACCATATGTTGTGGCATATCCCTTGTGTCAGCTGGGATCAGCTGTTCCAGCTGCATCCCCTCCCAGCCTCTTGTGCACTCACATCTTCCCCACTGGTGGGCTGAGGTAAGAAGCAGGAAAGGCCTTGATGCTGTGCAAGCACTGCTTAATGATGACAAAAGTAACTCTATTTTCACCACAAATCCAAAACACAGCCCCATACCAGCTTCTATGAAAAAAAACCCCAACTTTATCCCAGCCAAAACCAGCACAATGGCAAAAATCTGTAAGGTATGGAAAGGCTAAAGTGTTTCAATATTCAAATACACAGCTCCCACAGCCCCAGTCTGTCAATGTGACAGTTTATGAAAACTGAAGCTCTTTTCCTCAAGGAGAAGCAGAAGGATCATATTACATTGTAAAGAAAGCAGTGTTAATTATAACAGGCAACAACATTATAGGAAATTTGAAAGGCAGTACTAGAAGTCATACAAGCCAATATTGACAGAATAGCAGAAGTGAAAGCTCTAAAGTCAATTCTATCTTTGCTTCGCCCAAAGGAGCATGTTACACAATTCAGCTGGAAATCCACCAGAAATACCCTTGCCTTGGTATCCCCATCTGTTTGTTCACTCTGTACATACTAACAACCCAAAGCTGTCCAACTATTTTAACGTGTCACCTTGATGAAGGCTCTGCAGGGAAACATGCACACTCTTGCATGCTTGCTCAAGGTCTGACGAGAACACAATATGTTTACATGACCCACAGTTTTCAACATACAGAAGATTAGGTGCCCTGGCTTGGGCATCTTCTTTCCAGTCTTTTCCTTCTAAATCAGTCAGCGATTTTTTAAAGTTAAATAAATTCCTAAGTATTTTTTTAATAAGTTTTGGTTTGTAGTCTTCCCAGGAGATGATTCACTCTAGCCCAGGGGCAGCAGCAATGTCAACATCAGGTAAGGGCAATCCATAATTCTTTTGGAGGAGTACTAGAATTAGAAATGCATAATGAATTTAGGGATCACAAAAAAAGCTTGGGGAAAAGATTTGAATCTGAAAAAAACAAGAAGTAAATGGCATGAAGGGAACTAATGATTTTATATCGTGATTCTCTCTGTTGAAAGTGATACCCAGGGTGGAGAATAATCTTTTCACGTAAAGCCAAGGACCAGCTTAACACAAAAGCACACATAGAGGCAATTAAGAAACATCCAACTAAACTGGATGGTCGCATCCAGAGAGTAGTGGTCAATGGCTTAGTCTCTGGATGGAGACCAGTTATGAGTGATGCCCCTAAGGACATGTACTGGGACCAACTCTGTTTAATGTCTCCATCAATGACATAGACAGTACAATCAAATCTACCCTTAGCAGGTTTTCAGATTACACCAAAGTGAGTGGTTTGATTGACATGACTGAGAGACAGGATGCCAGACAGAGGGATCTGGACAAGCTTAAGAAGTGGGCCCATGGGACTCTCATGGGATTCAGTAAGGTTAAGAGCAAGATCCTGGACCTGGGTCACAGTAATTCCAAGTACAAATACAGATACAAATACAATTGGGCAGAGAACAGATTCAGAGCAGCCCTGAGGAGAAGGTCTTAAGGTGGATGAAAATCTGGACATAACCCAGCAATGTGCTCTTCAGTAGGTCGAGGGAGATGATTCTTGCCCGCTATTCCACTTCCGTGAGACCCCACTCGTAATGCTGTGTCCAGTTCTGGAGTCCTCAGTACAAGAAAGATGTGAATCTATTGGAGCAAGTCCAGAGAGAGGACACAAAGATGATCAGAGGGCTGATCTCTTATACGCAGACAGGCTGAAAGAGCTAGGATGGTTTATCCTGGAGAAGACTCCAGGGAAACTTAATTGCAACCTTCCAATACTTAAAGGAGGCTTATAAGAATGCCATGAACAGACATTTTACTAGGTCCTGTAGCAACTGGACAATGGGTAATGGGTTTAAACTAAAAGAGGGTATATTCAGACTAGAATACAGAATAATTTTTACATTGAAGGTGGTGAAACACCCTCAGGAACAGGTTGGCTACAGAGGCTGCACATGACCCATCTTGGAAACACTCAAAGTCGGATTGGACAGGGCTATGAACAACCTGATCTAGTTGAAGATGTTCCTGCCCACTGCAGGGAGACTGGAACTGAACTAACTTCCAAGGTCTCTTCCAACACAAACCATTCTATGATTTTGGATGATTCATTAATATTACAGCATAGAGGGGTCCATGGCATAATATGTCACCTTTCCTCTGACAGTTAAATAGCTGAACTGCTTTTTTACAAAAATTAAAGACAAATTTGAACTATTAAGTCTTTGGCAACCTCTAATGTGCCACTAAAAATTAACAAAATGAATCTGAACAGGAAGCTTGAAAATGTAACTGGAGTAAGAATTGTAAATCACCTTGTTAAAATCATATGAGTTTTTAATGGATAATAATGGTTGTAATATTTCAGCAAAACAGTCAATATAGGATATCCAACTAATTCATTTGTACTACAGAAAGCATTTCAAACAACCCACTAAACAGGCAATTATGAAATTAATAGACACAGGGTAAGAGATAATGAACTTCCAAGGTGAGAAACTGGTCAACCTCTAAAATAAAGATATACTAGAACACAACCTACAGATTTAGGGGCCTTAAACAGTCTTTTCATATACATCCACAAAATTACTTTTCATCACACAAGGAAGAAGAAAAGCAGAAAATCATATAACAACAAAAAAAGAAGATTATTCCCCAATATTAAAATATTTTAAAACTCATCCAGAATGCTGCAAATTGTCAAAGATGCTGTTTCTTGGGAAGTTAACCATGTTGAAAACAGATTCTAGTCTTTGTGCAACCTCTTGGAGACTTCTTCAGCAATGAATTGGGAAACAAAAAATATTAGAACACTGACATGGAAAACTTATCCATGTGAAAGATTATTACAACAATGTCTTAAACAATGCCATAACTAAACAAGTCTGAACTAGTCACTTCAAAACAAATTATTGAATAATATTAGAGTGGAGTTGTAAGGAAATGCACATGGTGAAAATAATAAGAGTCACGGAAACCTTTTTATTAAAGAAGAGCCTGAAAGATTAGAAAATATATAAAATAATAGTTTAAAATGTTTTCTGATTTTACTTACCTCAGCATGTGTAATTGCATAGAAAGGAACATAAAATAGCATTTGTTTACAAACTGTGTAAATGACCTATGTGATCGCCACATGGTGTTTAACAGTACAATAATATTAAAAAAAATGTTTATATGGAACCATCACAAATAAAATCACTTATAAGGGGAACTGCTCTTATGCTTCAGGGCATAATCAAACCAGGAAACAATGGGACTAGAAAGAAACTTGTTGTGGAAATAGTACTTATGTCTGCTAAGTATATCTGGGCTTCCTGCTTCACACATTCATAAGTTCTTGTGATAAAATGTTGTATGTTTTCTCACATTGCAAGCCAAAAACACTGTGTCTGGCTAGGTTTATTGCTTGCTCTGTTCCCAAGTGAAACTTTCTTTTTGTAACTCTTTAGTTTCCTACATTATTTTAACAGCTCAACTGGGCCCTGGAGGTCCTCCATCCTGCATCTCAGAACACCATCAGAGCTGCACAATATTGGTCACTCTCACAGAAATTATCTGACTTCACAGGATTCTCTTTTTTTTTTCTAATTTCTTTCTTTGAGCTCAATATGTCATTGTTTCTATTTGGCACTATAAATCTGCCAGTCATGCAATCTCTAATTTTAATCCTTGTACTGTTTTAGGGATTTGAGAGTGTGCAGAAAGCTCAGGACTGCTTTCCTCATGCATTCTGCCCGTTATACAGCCCTATCCCAGCTAATGATTATCATCCCCACTAGCCAGCATTGTATGCTGCAGCAAAGTTAAAAACTGAGCACCCCCAGATCCACCAAACCATCTAGCTGAGCTGCTGAAATTGAACAGATTAAGTCAGTGCCATTATAAGCTGCAAACAATGAAGAAGAGACAATCTCTGAATCTTTCTCTATTAGACTATGTTCAAACTGAAGCCTCTTGTTTTCCTTTTCTCTTGTCAAGTATTAAAGATCTTGACACATATGTAGACAGTGGCAAAAAGCTTCTCAATACGGGCAGTGGGCTGACCTCTGGTTGCTTACTCAAGAAAGGGTACATAAGATGCCTGGAGTCTGGCCATACTTACAAGACTACAGAAGCTGTAAATCAACTGTTTTAAAGCTTTTTTGTCTTCTATTGTTGCAATTAATTGGGCAGTAGTTGTCTGATAACAACTTTTTCTTTCGTACAACGTTTTATTCCAGGAGCTGCTAGATATTTTTGAATCCAAATAAGAAAGTCACACCAATTTCCAAAGAAGATAACTATTTTATTAACATCCCAGAAAATATATACAAAATTACAAAATGTGATGCCCATTCTGATTCTGGAAATGCTGTGATGACACAACATCTGACAGACCTCTGGTCAGGGAATTGCATACAGTACATAATCTGTCCATGGCGAAGTTCACCAGCATTAAAGCATTTATTGGGTTTTCCTACAAGTAAACAACTCTATTCATCATTTCTGCTGCTGAGCAAAAGGATGTTTATATGAAAACATCCTGTTTCGCTTTGAGATAATGACAAGGACGTGCTGGTGACGTCATGACAAGCAATCCCACATCAAGAGATTTGTGCCATTTAGCACAGCCCTAAAGGCCAAGTACTACTTGGAAATAAAGCACAAACCTGAACCTACTCAGGTCAGCTGCTGTGTGAATCAATAACTCCTCATCCTACAGCTGTCTTTGTCAAGGATCATGACAGAAGTCACAGTCTCTGGGATTGAAAAACCAAGCACATTGCTTTCTTGGAAATCCATTATAGGATTATGGTCCTCAAAGGACTGGGGCATTTATTTATTTATTTATCTATCTAGGTTCCTTCATGAAAAAGATATATTTTGGTTTAAGGTCTGAAGAAGAGCTATGCCTTTTGATTTATTTCACAATCCCCAGCTGGCACTTTCCTTCCACAATATGAAATATGACATACAGATTTCTGGAAATTTACACTTTCTGATAAGTTTTATATGGTTTTCAGTATGATATCTGAAAGTATAGATATAGCCAAATGGAACACTTTGTCAGTGAACACATCTTTACTGAGACCCTCTGGGCAATGTCTTCCAATAATTTTGAAATTGTGCAGGGCATGGAAGAATTCAGTACAAAGTTGACTCTTTCCTTGTGAGTTTTAGGCCACAACCTAAGTGATGATCACTGACATGTGATTGGTTTCACTTTAATAAGAAGGTACAAATGCTAACCTTTTGCCCAAGTTATTTATAAGCCTTTAAAATCTCAATTAAAGTCAGAGGTTTTTGGGGTTAGTTTTCTGTTGTCTGTACATATAGGACATATGTTGTCTTTCTCCTCCAAAGTAAAAACACAGAAAGAGAATGACCCTTTTGCATCCTTATCCTCTTTCTCCTTTTGTCTGTCATGGTATTAACCAAATGATAACTTTTCCCTTGATTAGGATTGTAGGATTACAGGATAACTAAGGGTGAGAGGGACTTCACGAGGTTTCTAGTTCAACCTCTTGCTTAAAAGCTGGGTCAGCTCTGAGATCAGGCCAGGTTGTTCAGGGCTTTATCCAGTTAGGTCTTGAAAAACTGCAAGGATGGAGGTAGCAAGTGCTAAGTAGAGAGGGGTCGGCCCTTCCCTCAATGAGCTGGCTGTGCTTCTGCAAATACAGCACAGGAGATGCTCCTGGCCACCACTGCTGCTGGAGCTCACTGCTGGCTCAGACTCAGGTCCCTGCCCACCAGGACTCCCAGGACATCTACAGCAGAGTTGCCCTGGGCAGGCAGACCCCAGGTGGGATCACTGCAAGAAGATTAATTTCATCTGATGAGCTGATTTGCAGAGTTGTTCTTATTGTGGGAAAGGGATTTTAGCAATTTATTGACTCATCATAATAGCATTATCCATGAAGCACACAGAAATTTAATCATCTCTCCACAGTTCTCTAGCCTGTGAATGTATATCTTTGTTTTTGCCTCAAAGTACATGGTGATAAATGGATTCCTGTTTTAGTCCTTTTCCAAAGGATTTTGGACCAGTTTACTACTGCAACTGGTAGTATTTTTGTATTTAATGTTCTTCAATAACTCTGGTGTCTGAACTACACATCTTTTATCACTCACCATGAGGTAAGACATCTATGTCCTTTAATATTACACTCTATCACTGAAAAGAATGTGAATTCTTTTTTTCTTGTGGAGTTTCTTTTTAAAAATAATTTCTCTTGCTATGGCATCTTCAATCAACCCTTTAGTCAAAATCTTGCACACAGAGTACTGTTAATGTTACTGATAACCATGAAGCCTTTCTACTAGTGAATTATTTATATTCTGAAAAAAATTCTTTATACGTAGCTTTGGTTTGTATCCAGCATTATACCTGAAGACCCTTCCAAATGGGCATTTGCTAATGGCATTCTGAATGTTGCCTCAATTAACACATCTTCCTGTTTACCAGTTCTGTTTTACCTTTGTATATTTGATGGTAGCTCTCATTTCATTAGTAATGATTGCCCTTGCACCTAGTATTATTTTAACCATTATGGATTATTCCCATGCAAGTAGCAGCGATCACAGCTGGATTTTCCCCTGGCACTTTAAAAAAAAAAAAAATCTATTAACTCCTTAATAATTCTTATATTCTCAAAATCACAAAGTTTGGGAAATTAATTTAAGTATTTCCTGAAGTTACGCTTTCTTCAAGAGCAGGCCATTTCAATTTATCATTATCAAATTGCTTCCCTTTTCTCATTCATCCAAGGAGTGAATTTATTTTGCTTGGGCAGTTTATTTTACTTCATGGTGGTAATATCTTGTTTCTTTCTCTTTATAAACAGATTGCCTGATGTTTACTCAGAGTGGCCTTAAGCATTTTCATTTTTCCTGGTTTTATTTATTTTATTCTTTTTACTATTGCTCCATTTCTATGCCACAAGCAAAGTTCTTTCTTTTTTCTTTTTTTTTTCCCCAAAATAGGATTTTTTATAAACTTAAGTTTTTTAAGAATATCTTCAGGTCAGCTCTAGTACATTCATGGGGCATATGAGGAAAAAATAAAGTGGAAAAGTATAAAAGAAACAACTAAGACTGATACTTTGGATCTAAATATGGATTCTGTATGCTATGATGGAAACATAACTTTTTCAGGGAATCCATTGCATATACTAGAAAATCTGGTTCAATTCTTTTGGCTTCTTGAGCTATTTTTCTAGATGGATATAGATAGCTTTTACTACTAAGTAGTAAAAACAAGCTTCTTCTAAATTTAAAAAACGAGAGATCAAGTCTCTACTCAGTTTAGATGTTCCAACCTTGACATGTCACATGGAATCACATGTATATTTCTGGCTTTCAGTAACCCCAGTTGGCTCTGTTTCCTTTTAGATATCCCAGCCTAATAAAATTCACCTTGTATTCTTGTGTTGAATCGTTAAACCACCTGTGATCCTGTGATCTTCTAAACAAGGGCTTGCCAGGTTTGAAATTTTCTTAGGCCTTTTGTCTAAGGCTTCTATTTTCAGTAGGCTTCATGAATTCTGTTTCCATAATTTTTACTCTATAGTGTTTTTCTGTCAGTTGTGATCATCCTACCTCTTGTAGTCTGAAAAATTAAAAAATTTTTCATGTCAACAAGACTCTCACTTCCTTCCCATACAGCTCTTTACAAGAGGTGTAGTTTGTGAAAACTGATTATGTCTATGATGATCCAGACAGAGAAGCCTGGGCGTTTTTTTACCTTAGTGGAAACAGACTCAGACTATTCCTGCCACAGCAAACAGTAGAGGAAATTTCTACAGCTTACAGTTGCTTGATCACACCTTGTGATGAACAAGGACACAGTCAGTGCTATGAAAACCTGCTCTCATCTCAGGCAACAAAATCTCAACCTTCACCATTGTGTGGCTTATTCAGTTGCATTCCTCTGGAATAAACAACATCACTGGAGCTTTCAGATGCGTTAAACTCAGCTATTTAAGGCGTCCCTTTTTTTATACTGGAATGGGAATCTGTTGGGTTTTGATTTATCTTTAACAAGCTTCTCATGGATTGTGACCACCATGGTCCATAGCTAGAAGCCAGCACCCACATTAAGCCAGCTGTCACATTAATTTCTGACTTCATTCCTCTTTTCTTAAAGGAACTCTTCCCACCCCTCACATTACTTTGTACATAACATTATTACAAGATAAAGTCAATATACTGATCGTTTCACTAAAAATTAGCAACAAGAAGTTTTTTGCAAAGACCTTCTGGGATCAGTTCACTTTTTCCTTGAAACTTCTTTCACTAGGAAATATGCTTGTGGGGGTTTTAGGAACAATTACCTATGTAAGCATTATTTGCAATATATGTGCACCAAACAGAACTAATTTCAATTTATACTATTGCTGATAAAAGAATAATTGCATCTGTATGGGGCATTTCTTCATGTAACAAATGGAATTTCTCCTGGTGAAGCCAGGGACAGAACCATATTTGTTTTACCAGAATGCAAATTTCAATCAAAACATCTCTCACACTGCAAGATGAAGAAGAGCATTCTTGCATTTACCAAGACAGGAAAAGTAGGATAATATTCTTTCAGTATGGTGTCTTTATTACTATGTAACAAAATCATCTCTCTAAAATGTTCTCATAACAGAGGACTGTCTGCTGACAAATTTCCTCTAGCAGAGAGCTGATCTATCACTTACACCAAGTTTCCAGTTTTCTGAACTGAATACTGAGGCTGAGTCATATGTAGCTGTATACAACAGAGCCAAGTGTGGACAAACAAAATATCTACACAACCAGCTCTGCACTGTTATGTCCTTACCTGAAGTGTGGGACCTAATTGCTGCCAGCATAAATATGAGATACATTTAAAGATTGTACCACCATTGGTAGACATTTTAGAGAGAAATCTTGATATGTTGCCTGTACAGAGAAATGATGTGTGATGTCCATCTATCTGTGAAGAGTTAGATCAGGTCTGTTTTGAGAATATGGTTGATTCTGATTTGTGAAGTCTTTGCATATCTGTCTTCCCATCTAGACATTGGACTTTTACTCCAGAGGCTTCATAGACTGGGAAGACAGAGAAATGAAAGACTGCCTGATGGCCTCAAATGAAAAAAATTTCACAGTACCTGAAATTCTCTGAGATTGCCTTGCATGCTAATAATTTCAGACAAAAAATATATTTAACATGGATAAACACCTGGTACAGTCTTGGATGTCACTGAGGTTTCGACTTTTTCAAATATTCCTGCCTTCTGTCATCATTCCTGTTTATTTACCATGACTTTGATTTGCATTTTTATCATCTTACAAAGCATTATTACAAATGAATATATTCAATAAAATTATTATTTTTCCCCTAAAAATATGCTCACCTTTTCCTTTTGTGTTCTTGGTTTTAATCTACTTTTAGCTCTAATTTCTCTGTCCCAATGATTTGATTCTGGCCCCTGCTATTTTCTCTTTACTTTTTGTTTCTTTTCTCTGAGTTATCTTTATGTCAAATTGCTTTATTTTGCTCTGTGCCTAAAGAAAAACATATTCTGGAGCCTATGTAGTGAGCACAGACTTATACCTCTGCATTGTTTCTCTGTAGTGTTAGATTGGTTCCTACCATTTTCCAGACATAATTTTGAGGTGGAACTGAAAGAGAAAGAGTTCAGGGAAAAGAGTCAAAGATATAACAAAATCGTTTTTGTTTGTTTGTTTTCTCTATTCCCCTTCATAGATACAATAGAAAGAGTCAAAAGGCAGAAATACATTTCTTGAGTTTGAGGTCAGCAATATGGTATGAAAGATATGTATGTGGTAGTCAGAATACACTTACATTTTGACATGTAAATATAATAACTACTTGTAAAAATTAAGCAGGGAAAAGACAAGTATTATTACTATCAATTACTAATTTACCATGGTGTAAAAATACCAACAATGTAAGCATGTAGAAGCTGTAAAAATGAATCCACAACAGAGCTCAGTTTGTGAAGATGGTGAAAAAAGACTCCAGGTCTGAATGTAAGGCTGAAGGGAATGTACTAATCACACACAAAGGAGTATAAGCTCCTTTCAAACCAGAACGTAGAGCCAGACAAATTGCAAAGGGAGGGCAAAAGCCCTCTTCCCTAAGTGACACTGACCACCAAGAATTCAAGTCTATGTTCTGTTTAACACTGGTTTGGAAAGAGAAGATGCATGGCTGCTGAATTTTTCTTCTTGAACAATACTTGTGATAGCCTGGAAGAACAGAAGTTCAACCCTTCTCAGCCTTCAAGTCCAACAGTAACCCATGGGTTGTCCTAACCCCAGAGCAGCCATCCACCCCTCTGCTTTTTGGTGTCCCCTGCAATCTCCCTTGTTGATATGACTCCTGCCCTTTCTGAGGACAATTTAGCTGCTGAGACAACTTCTACTCCCCCCTTTTCACTCTTTCCATCCACCTCGCAATCTGAAGTGACCCTTCCCTGAAGCAGCCCTGTTACTCTCTGGAAAGAACATGTTGCAGCTCCCAGGCAATCCAGTGTGCAGCAGGCAGAACAAATAACCCCCCATGCTGGGGAAGATGAAAATGTATCAGTGAAGTTTTGCACATATTAAGGTTTAGCAGAAAGTTCTTTAGAAAGGAAATAAAATTTTGATATAGAAGAACAAGAGAATTCTGAAAGTGAAGATTGCTAAGGGAGTTGTTACTGAACGAAGGTTGTGATGAGTTGGAAAGAGATTTTATGGCTGAGAGCGAAGGATAAGCTAACTACAAACAAAAGCATGTTTTACCAAGCAAAGGTAAATCTCAGAAAAAGCACAAGTAAATGGAGAGCATGTTTTTGCCAAGTAAGAAGAATTTCTCCACTGCCGAAAAACAGAAAAAGTTTTAAGTTTAAAATATAACTAACTCATGTAATTGTTTAGCTACTAACATAATATGGTAATATTAGTAGTTATGATAAGGCTGTAGGTAACGGTAAAGGTATTGTGTATATTGCTGATTAGTTGTTATGTATTAAGATGCCCAGCAAATAAAATTATATAATGCATTGTAACCAGAACAAAAGGGGCTTCAAGCACACCTCTAGGCTGTAGCTGGCAGCTCAGAGGTGAGGCTCTGCACCCACGACCCAAGACTGCTGTAACTTCTTCTATGCAACAAACAGCATTTTTAAAGAGCTGCTTGGAGTCCCACATCTCTTGATCAGGCTCTTACACCCCCACTCTTCCTCCCTGCAGCCTGGCCTACTCTTTTTGAAGAAACACAATGTACAGTAATGGTGAGTAAAACTATTAAAAAGTTGCACAACCCACGACAAATATCAAAGATCATTTGGGGATTTTTGAACTTTATGTCGCAGAAGTTTGATATGCACAGTCATCCTTGAAGGACTGATTTGTAATACATGCCTCACTGAATCTCTCTTGAGAATATTGCCACTGTATTTGTATGGAGTGATCCATCACTGTGTAATTTTGATGAGAGTTGCATCACACCCATAGTCCTTTATACTTTTATGTACTATTGAGACTGTATTTTCAGGAAATCTGAGCTGGGTAATTTTCACAAAAGCTTTCTATCAGGCATGTTCCTTAGGCCCTTAGGAGTCCTTAGGTCTTCATCATACAGTACATCAACCCATTGATGAGAGCAGCCTTATAGAGACAGATAAAGTGGGATTTTCAAAATACCTAAGAGAATCTGACTTCTACTGGGTTATAGAAACCTGTCCTTAATTACAAGATAAAGGGCTTTTGCTGTATACTGCTTTTCCATTCCTGTTTTCTTACTTATGATCCCTGATCCCATTCCCACTTTACCTTGCTGCATTTAAAAGTTCCATTTCCTGATTGAAAGGAGATAAAGGCAAAGACAAGAATTATTAGAAAATACAGACACCCAGCCATATTCTAAGTACCACATATGCACTAGATAAAGCATCTTGTGAACAAGTGTTTATACGGTCTCAGTCAGCCAGCATTAACCTAAGTGGAAAGGCTGGCAATATCTTCAGTGGAAAAGATTAGGAACTGTGTGTGCTTGTAAGCCACATGTGTATGTGACACTTAGGGACACAGTTTAGTTCTGCACTTGGCAGTTCTGCTAGGTTTACAGCTGGATATTACATGATAAGCAAACCTTACTCACTTTTTTTTAGTTTTGGGAGTTTTCCGTACACAGTTTGTCGGGATACCCAGAGCATTCCACTACTTTCACATTTTGCTATCCAGGAAGGACATGCATCTTAACCCTGTCAGACATTCAAAATACAGATTTGTGCCTAAAAATGCAGCAGGCATGGACCACTGTGCTTAATGGAACAGAAATGGTAAATTTCCATACCTGTACCCATAAAGTATAAGGCTATGGTTTTCTGAAGCTTACACATCTCCTTGTACATAATCAGATTGAGAATTCATCCTTCATTCAGATGATACTCAAAGCTTCATTCTGTTTGCCTGGTGTTTATTAAAGTGACGCACCTCTGCAATGGCACCATCCCCTGGGGACATGGAACACTCTGGAGTGGAAGTGCTGGGAGTCACAGGGTAGCCTCTTGATAGTAATAACTTTATTGTAACAATCAGTGTTCTTCTAGCTTATCCACTAGTATCGTAAAATTCTTGTCCAAAGTGTTTTTAGAGTAAATTGCTAATGAGAAATAATGAAATGATGAAGATTCTTCCTTCCGCAATTTCTTATTTAAGGCACCAAACTCCCAACATTAACTTATTCCCTTCAGAGCCATACGACAGGCTCTGGCTTACTAACTTCCTGCCTAATGGGTCTTTTCTTCACAAATTTGGCTTATATGGGTTTATTTTTCCCCGCAGAGAAGATAGCTGGATTATGCTTTTTTTGTTGTTCTTTATCTATTATTTACACAGAAAAACATTCCTTTTTTTTTTTTTATTGCTGAAAATATGCAGTTATTCCTGGCACAAACAAAAGTGGTTCCGTTAGTGTAATAAATTATCGGTTACTGTAGTTGCTCTAAACTGGTATATTACTGAAATACATGTTGAATGCAAAACAAATCAAATTTTGACTGATATAATTGATATAGGAGTTCAGCCACTGCATATTTTATGGGTGTTTCCCAGTTGTGGAGATACCCATGAATATTTCCTCTGATCTACAAGAACTGTTTCTCCATGATTCTTGTTTCTATATTTGTACAACAATAGGCTTAGTTTTAAAACACAGATAATATGTAATATTTGTTAACCACACCTAATACATACTCACAGAATACTATACATTTCTGTTTAGCTAAAATAAGATTAAATTATTACTGTGCTTAAATCTTAAAAGATGGAGTTTTTTACTGACAGAGAAAATCCATAACACTGGGAATCGGAAGGGTTTTTTGAATATTACTGTTCTTAATGCAAGTTCCATTAGGCCTATGGAACTTTCTCTGCTGTCATTTAGCTGCTAGCAAGGGTGACCTAAGTGTCTGAGTAATGTGGATATCATGATTAATGGAGGCAGTCAGTCATGGGCCCAAGGAGATGACGTGCTTCAGGTAAGACTGCATCACGAGAAATGACTAGACACAAATTGACAGAAACCTGTCAATATGATGTTTAACCAGACACAGAATCTACCAGATGACTCCTCAGTCCTGCTTGGAGTTTAGTTTTAGGCAGTCCTCTGTGAAGGAAGGAGTTGGACTCAATGATCCCTATGGGTCCCTTCCAACTTGGGATACTCCATGAGTCTGTGAGTCTAAGAGAGCTACTTTAAAGGTAGCAGCTTCCTCTAAAGGAATTCCAAATTTAACTTACGCATATCACCCATGTGAAAGAGGTAAGAACACAGTAAGCAATTTAAATATGAACAAAGTAAGGCATTGTTGATTCATTAAGGATTATACAACAAACCGGAGACAGACCCTGGGAAAGAGTCAGGTCCCACTGAAATAGAATTTTGTGGGGATTTCCTGCTTTTGCTGGGAAAGTCCCCAAGGTGTTAAAAGTCCTTTTCCTTGCCCAGGAGAAGAAAGACGTGGAATCTTCGGTCTTCAGATACTTTTATTATTGTTTATTATAGCTTATCTAGAACATTGTTCTCTCTGTCCTGCCGAGGTGTTCACAGCACGACAGTTCGNAATCTCTCCCATGGACTAAAATCCAACCCACAGGTGTCTTGGGCTTGTTGCCAGGGCTTCTGAGCCCTCTGGGCCCTCTGCACAGGTCCCTGAGCCCCCAGAGCAGTCAAGGACAAGCTCTGGGTTCCCACAGAATTTTTTAAAAAATCAAGTATTGCCTCTATTATTTAAAAATCAGGAGTTCATTCCTCCTGTACAAAATCATTACATTCAATATCAACAGCTCACCTGACTAGGCAGACACAGAAACATTCGTATTTCTAAAAGTACTCTGAAGTGGTCTGAAGTCATGCACAAATATAATACTCAACCCAAGAAAATACATGTTCAGCATGATCTTTTGAAGCTTAGGTCAAATATTCTGAGCAAAGTGTAAAAAAATGCTCAATGGAATTATTACCGTATTTGTTGGTCTATATTCCAGCATGGAATGCAACTGCATTTGTGTTAAGGATATAAAATCAAAGTCAAAGGTCAAAGATTAGTGACTGTCTGGTGGAATTGTACTGGTTTCTATAGTTGATAGGGAAGATGGATCAAGATGAAGTGTGTGCCAGTCATATAGAGATCATCTTTAGTAAGTGTGTGTACAAACATCTTTTCTCTGTTATCCCTTTTGGCACTTGTATATCTTGGCCAAAACCACAGCAATGCACATCTACAATATTGCAGCACTGCTGTTGACTGCTTAAACATTACAAGACACTGAAAATTACTGGCTTAAGCATTGGTAAGGACTTCTGCCCATTATGGCAAAACTGTATAAAGAAGTGTAACCACCAAAGCCCACCCTTCCCTGAATATGCCTCCTGATTGGAACTGGACTGAGAGTTATGCCAACTAACAGTGACTCTATTGTCCAGTTATCTCAGGCTGGAGAAAACTAAACAAGGCTGAGGGAGAATAATGTATCCACAGTGAAAGCCAAACCCAGAAGCTGTCTTTAAAATCAGCTCTGGCTGGGTTTGGGGTGGGGGAGGCCATAGCCCACAGACTCATTTGCTGAGGCCAGGCTTACACACATTCACCTCAAACCAAGGGGAGAGGAGGGGAGTTTTTGGGGGTGTGGTGAACACCCACCCTCCTTTGCAAAAACTGGCTTTTCTTACTGGTTGTAAAATCCCCCCACCATGGGAAGGCCACACACACACAGAGTACATTCATAAGAGACGCAGCTGAGGAGGGATCATAAACCATCAAAAACCCCCCAAGCACCCCAGACTAATTCCTGAGACCTTGCACCAGAGGACTGCACGAAATGCAAAGTGATGCAACCAATGCAGAGTGCCAGAGGAGGCACCTGGGTGTTCCCAACTAGCCTGAAGACACATTAATTCACCAAACTCTGTGTTTTGTGGGACCCTCACCACTGAGAAGACCAGAAGAGAATGGACAGGATGCTCTCCAGATCCACAGAGCGGTGATATTTTCTATTTAATTAGTGTTTCTGTCACTCTCTCTCCCCCCCAAACCCCCTCCCCCCTGCCACACCTTTTTCTATTTCTTTCTCTCTCTTTCTCTCTCTCCCTCACTTTAACTGTTAAATTAAATCCATGCTATTGACTTTGGCATATGGTCTTATTTGCACCTTAATTCAGGCAGAGGCATCTCTCTAGCAATTTTAATAACTGGATTTTAACAGCCATAGAGGCTGACATAATAATTTTTACATTATACATAAAATACCTTATAGGATATATTGTTTCACTTTTTAGATACATTTTCCTATATTCTTAAGAAATTCAATCTTAAGAACACAAAAGAGCTTATTTTTCACTGTTATTCAAAAGTACAATTGATAGATCTAATATGCTTTCATTATTTTAAAAGTCTAATGCTTTTTAGGATTTCTTAGAAAGTTTCCAAGAAGTTTTTCAGAGAAAAAGATATAAAATTATCTGGAAAATGAGAGTAATTCTTTTAAGTGGCAAAGTCATGTATCAAAGCAAGAAAGGGTGCAAAACAGTTTCAGAAGAACGTCACAAAACTAGGTTCTGAGAATGTACTGATAAAGTGAAAAGCATGAATACTATTTTCAGTAATACTTTATCGTCAGTACCAAGGTATGTATCGGTTTGCTCATTTATTAACCACACAATTTACAGAAAAACCTCTGATATTTCTTGATATTTTCTGTATTTTCCTCACATTTACAAGTCTACCAGCAGAAAAGTTCTGTAAGTTTCATGAAGGCACAAGAAAAGGAATGACTGTATTTAAAAATGCTGTTAAAAGTTCTTCATGGCATGTTTTTTTCAGTTTCACCATTGTAGTGACAATGGGACAGAAGAAAACATTTATTGCAATTTAATGAAGGAGAATGTTCTAAAAGTCTTGGTCAAAAATATCTTTTCACTTCTCTTAAACTATTTACTATTCAATTTTTGTTTGAAAAGCTTTTACAATATAACAAAAATCTACACAATTCAGCCCTTTACTTTTGCTAGTCTGCTTGCAAGTTAGAGCATTACCCAGAAAGCTCATGGTCTGAATTTTGTGATCTTTTCCGAATTACATGCTAAAATTATCACCCAGCTTCATTAGATAATGCACATGCTGAGATGTTGATACACTTACTATCCACAGGAGCAGCTGCTCAGTGACAGCATTTGTTACTGGTAGAATAAAGACATTTGGGACAAAAACACTCTCAACTGTGATGTTCCTCACTGTGGTGCTGTTGGAAGGCCAAGACAAAATTATTTTGATTGTGAGTCTTGCAACAGTAGCTACAGAAAGGAGAGCAGGAACTGCAAGCGTGGTACTCATCACTGACATTGAGTGTCATGATCAGTGTATAAAAAGGATTGTCCTTATGCTGCTCCTGAAAAATGTTTGTCTGTGGTTTTCTTTGAAGTGAATGTTTTCTTGAGCAATTGATGCCTCACTGAAAAGATTTTCAAGATTTAGCCAAGTAACTGAACTCGAATGCTATATTTTTAAGATACCATTATGGTTTGGGAGTACTTATGCTAAGAAAGTCAATAAGAAACAAAGTAAAGCAATTTTAGCTTATACAAATTAATACCATGTTAAAGCTTATGTTCAACGTTAAGGCCACCATGGCAGCAGATGGATCAAATTTTCAGCTGGTTTTAATCAGTAAAATTCTCTGGGTTCCAGTAGAGCCCTTCTGATTAAAAGCATCTGAGAATCTGGACCAATTATTTTCCAGATAAATTATTCACAAAATAATGGGCAAAATTGCAAATAATTAATTTTATTAATACAGTCTGACCATCTATAGAGTTAGCTGAGTAGAAGGAAACATTTTTGTGAAAAGAGTACTTGATAATTAATCGACAAAAATGAAAGTTGTCACTATAACTTATTTCATGTAAAAGGAAAACAAAATACTCTAATAAAGTAAGGACAATAACTTCAGGATTTCTTATAGGATAATTTAAAAAACATAGAAGTGGAACGCATGTATACAACCTCCTCTGAGATAATAGAGTTATTGCTTAATTATTTTACAATTACATGCCATCAATGAGGCTAATATGAAACAGGGATCAGTTTGACTCCAAACATCCAAACAAAGTATTTCAGAAGAGAATGTGGGGCAAATCTTGACATATTGAAAATGATATAACTATATGGCTGGATTTGAACCCATGCTTCTGAAAGACAGTCTGTTTATATCTGAGGAAAAGATATTATTCTACTTTATTTTTCTTTTATATCAAGGAAAAATAAAGTAGAAGAAAATAAGTATCTGATACTTTAACTGGTACTGGGTTCCAAGAACAAAACACTACCTTACTTCTAACACCAGACTGAGCATCAACAGAGGAAATAAGCGAAAAGTTTGAAATTAATTAAACTTGCTATGTTTCCACTGCATCCTGGTTATGTCCCAAGTAAGTATAAACAAATTTAAATATATCGAATAAACATCTAGGCTGTTGATATTGTCATATATAATCGAATTAGAAAACAGTTGCTTAGACTCAGTCAGCTTTCCCAGGTACTAGAAGCACAAGAAGCACAAGCAAAAAAGCCTTAATTGTGCAAGCCAACACATGTTAGACATTACCGTATTGCAGAATTGCTCAACAAAGCAATTAAAGATTCTCTTGGAGAAAATTGCTACTAAAAGCAAAGGCTTTCATTTTCATAACTATCCCTGCTTCAGTTCCCAGGCAATTTATTTTTGAGATTTCTTTAGCTTCTGTATGCATCAGTAACTCTGCTAGCCCAGAAGATTCCCAGAGCATTAGGCGCTGAAGTTTTTGTTCAGTTGAATATTCAGACATGACTTTAAAATAAAAGTCTCCTGGCTTCTACTAACATACTATTAGGGATGAGGGAGCTTCAGCATCAACAGAATCCAATATTTTTGTAGTCTTCATACCTGAGAGTGATGAAAGTTATTGCTGTGCATGTCACTGAATTCAGCTCTTCCTTTTGTCTCTGTCCTGTTCTGGCTCCAGGACTGCTACAACTCCTAGGACAGCACCGGTCAGGCTGTAATTGTTAGCTTGTGCTACATGTTAAAAAGGCTCTCATGTTCCTGAGAACCACAGCTGTAGATGTAAAAAGTCTCAAAAAAGGGATTTTTCTCTTCCTTCCACTCCTGGGCCTACTTTTATAGTATCCTTTTCTCAAACACTCTCTGTTAAATTACTAAGAAAAGGAAACCAGGATCATCTTTCCTAGTCAAGCCACCTTGTAATTTTTTCCCCTTCTAAAGAGCCTTCAAAGGTCGGCACTGACACTCTGAGACATTAATACATGTCCAGGGCTTGGTCTCATAGAAAAGTATAAAAAGCAGGAGAGTATTTTTGGTTTAAATTCTTTACTTGCATTTGTTGTTTGGTTTATAAATTTGCTATGATTTCTCTTTAAATCTCAAGGAACATATTTGGGAATATTTTTGTGGAGAGGAAAACATCGTTCTGCCAGTTCTCTCTTTTTTTGTTCTGCTACAATAAGTGCAGCTAATTCTGACTTTGGAAATAGCAAAGGGTAGCTAGACTTACTCTTACTTTTGCATCCAATCAAGTATTAAATACTAAAAGTCTGGTTGTCTGGAGGTCATGACACCATTCTATGTGCTTTACAGTCACCCACGTACCTGAGAATAACTCATCTGATTTCAGTAGAATTACATTTTATCTTCATTGGTGCAAATAACATTGCAATCCCCAGTAGGATTAAAAAGGTGCTTATATGCTGAATGTACTTTCTGTCACTTTGGCATTACATAATTCTAAATCTCTTACAAATCACTCTCAGTTAAACAGGGAAAAAATATGCATTACTCTATTTCTGCCCTTTCTCAAACCAAGAAGCAGCTCAGTGTTTTGGCTGCAGTTAAAATCAGAGCAACACACTGCATATTGACTGCACAACATGAAAATACCCCATGGCATTAAAGGTAGAATACAAGCACAACTCAAGGCATTCAAGGTCAAAGATGAGACCTAGGAATTTTAAGCTCTTTGATACAAGAAAGCTCATAGCTCCTGTGTTTTCCTCAGAAAATTTTAAAAGGTTAAACTTCTCTGCAGGTATTGAACTACCACCTTAGAATGCAGTCTGGTAAGCATAAACTAATGATGACTATCTAATGCACACAGAGTCCATTTTATTTAGAAATATGTTTGGAAAAGATGATAATGTCAACTCCTGGTATCCAGGTTCAGGGTTAAAACTTTCTTTAGTGGGGAGTCCAGAGAAGCTGGGGACAGAAACTAACACTTAGGCACAGAAGGATGCAAAATTTACCACGTGAGAGGGGAGTAGCAAGAAGAAAACTTAACGTAGTAGTATATATAGCTGCTCACCTGAGAAAGGGGCACTGCTCTCCACAGGCTTGTTCATGCCTTTTGTCACTTTAAAAGTAGTTATATGGTTATAGAATGTAGCTGAGATAAAGCATTCTTAGTAAAACACATTTTTTTCTAAGTGCAACTGTGTATGTGTGTTCACTCCATTGCTCAGAGGTAAAGTGGCAGAGTTGGGGCCTCCGTAAAGGAAAAGCATTTTTCTGCCATTTTTCTGTCTATATAAAGCCAGCAGCTCCTGAAACACAACTCTTTGCTTTCAAAGAGCAAATATGATTTGACCAGGGAGACTGTGTTGTGTTTTCTCAGCTGTTTTGATTATTTCACACTTTTTTTTGCAGCTAGTTCTGCCCAACTAGGGGAGCAGCGAGTATGGCTCACAGCACTTCTTGGTGTGTTTCAGCAAATCAAATTGCTGTGACCACTGCTGAAAAAGAGGCCTTAGGTGGTCAAGAATCTGCGATGACAGAAAAGGAAACATAAGATTCATGTCTTAAAAGTTTGGACTGGAAGTGACATTAAAGAACTGTTCCCAGGGCTTGTGAAGAAAGCTGGTCATGTGGAAACATTGTGTTTATGTTTAATGAAGTCAAAATCTTTAAAACAGCTAGTTTTATACATCCAGAGTTGTCTACATAGAAATTAAATCTGTATTCTTTTAGTATGACCTACAGTCCAAAAATATCTATTATAATATGCTTCTCTTTTTCATGACATGTGATACCATGATTTAGTTGATATTGGCATACTATGATTCTGAGTCTTATAAGAATTCTGATACCAGTATAGGCATATATTTGTATTTTCAATGTAAATATAATCTTATTTGCTGGAAATTTTCCAATTAGCTTGATTTGTTTTCTAACTCATGTTGTCATCCTCTGTCACCATTTGATATTTCCTCCTTTGTGAGCAATTCACACAAATATTCCTCTGGTCCTTTTTTAACATATCCAAATGATTAATTAGGAAGCTCAGACACTCTATAGGAAGTTGAAAAGACACTCTTAAGGTCATCTGGTCCTAATGACAATCTGCATTTTTTTCCCCCCTAAACTGGTAGCAAATGCCTTACACATGTTTGTCATAAAGTCAAACCCGCTGCTTGCATGAGAAAGTAGAAGTTGAAGTTGGTGTTGTTTCACACCTGTTGTTATTCTTGTTCAGTAAGAAAAACTATGTGTGAAATACATTACTGTAATTGCCTAACTATTTGCAGAAGAATTTTTTGTTCCCAGGCAAGACTTCTAACATAATCCTAAAGCCTTTGCAGACCTAAATATTTAACAACGTAAAACGTTTACAAGGAACCAGAATCAGAGAGAAAGAATTCATTAATTTTGTGAAACCAGCAGAATAAAAAAACCCCAAAATGTCAGTCTACAGTATGTACCAGAGGCTGCAGGCTGACTCACATAGATCCTATATACATATAGTAAGAAATAATACCAAGAGGAACCTGAATGGACTAATTAAATGAAGGTCATACTTGATGAGTATTTTTGATGGCATTGGAATAACGCAGCAGAAGTCAAGCAGTACACAGCATGGATCTTCATTTTAGAAAGGCTTCCTATACTGCAAAAACAGTGCACACAAATCAGATTTCAGAACCTCTTTGCTGAGGTAATAGTGTGCAGCTGCCAAAAACAGACTGCTAATTATGTTTTTGAATGGCTCTAGTTGGAAAAAGTAATAATGAAGAAAGGTATATAGGATCATCACTACAATTTACATGCATCACTTCTATAGTTGAAATTCAGGAGGCTGAGAAATGAATCATCTAATTGACTGCATGTTGGGTCAGGGGTTTACCTTAGGCAGGGTAAAATTCAGCACCTGGTGACTGAGGGTCACATGAATATATCCCATTGTTTCAGCTTGCAAATTTGGACTGTAGCTGTTTGAGTTATGGTAACAAAAAAAAAAAAAAAAAAAAAAAAAAAATTCTATGTAAAAATTTTAAGCATCAATGGTATAATACAATCAGCATGATGTAGAATTCAGGTAGCCTGGTCCATCCTCAAACATTTACCTTAATCTGATAAACTTTTATTTTAGCAAATTCATTCATCTGTTGGTTTATCTAAAATTGTGCTGTAATGTCAGTACATCCCTAGGCAAATGAGTTTGACTAAAATAAACATAGTGGCATGGCCTGGACTCCCAGGAACAAAGAAAAGAAGATGGCATACAAGTCCCTCCCCAAAATGGTGGCCTCCATAGAAGACCATGTGGTTGAGGGGACAAAGGCAAAATAGTGGATAAGCTCCCTTCTCCCAGTCATGTGGAGGAGAGGGAGAACAAAGGTAAAAATAGACCAATGCAGCAACCAAACTTCAGCAATCACAAACCCCCTTTTCCCCCAAACAACAGCCCACAGGGAACAAGTACAAAAGCAAAGGAAACCTGGAGTCCAAAACCAGTCAAGTGCTACCAAGATTTTCACTCCACGCCACCTGACAGGGCCTCTCCCAGTGGTGGCAGCTCTGAACCTGCAGTGTCGATTTCTCTGCTACTTTTCAGCCCACTGGTGTCCTGCTGCAGGCCTGACTCGTTACCACACTGAGGTGTGAGGTGGGGACAAGCTGCTCCACAGGGCACCAAAAACAGCAGCCCTGACCCCACCAGTCTGGGCTAGTGCCTGTGGACAAGTATTTGTGAAATTTACCCTGAAACAGTTGAGGATTGTGAAATGCAGTTGCTTGGAGGCCTGCACCAGGGAAGGCATTTAGAGAGAAAAAAAAAACTTCTGCCCTTGTGCTACCTTTGCCTAGAGAAGCAACTCTCTTAGTAGTCCTGCCAGAATGAAAAGAAAGCGCTCCTTGAGCATTCCTGACTCTAGGAAGAACCCCAACATCCATCACTTCTGCAAAACCGAGGCAAGGCACTCCAATTCTGGTTTTGGCCCCTGGAGCTCAAAGGGGCAGTAACAATCTTGGGCAGATAGGAGTATGAAAGGTATAGAATACAATATACATTTTGTGGGTTACCAGGACACAATGTGAGAAGCCTCCTACAAAAGTGACCAAACAAAATAATTTCTAAATCATTAGTCTGCTGAAAGTTAATAATCAAGAACAATTCCATATATCACAGAACAGTCAACCCCACAGTCTGAAAAGAAAATCCAGAGATGCATCTCTTGAACTTGTATGGAATCACAGCCTTTGGTCATAAGCCCTCTCGTGTTCCTTTCAAGGTTCCTTGATGCTGTAAGAAACACTTGCGAGCACTCACACAGTGCATTGGAGAATATGCTTTCACTTACAGTACTGAAAATTTAAAGTAAAAATACGAACACCATGTGAAGCAATTATCAGCATATTCCATATTGCCATGGTTTAACCCCAGACAGCAACTAAGCCCCATACAGCTGTTCACTCACTTCACCCCTGTGGGATAGGAAAGAGAATTGGAAGGATAAAAGTGATAAAACTCATGGGTAGAGACAAAGACAGTTTAAAAATTGACATTAAATAATAATAAGCAATTCCAACAAAAAACAACAACAGCAACAAAACAACAACGACAACAATAGTTTAACAAAGAGGAATAAAATCCAAGAAAAACAAATGATACAAATGAAAACAATTTCTCAGTATTAACCAATCTATGCCAATTCATTCCCTGAGCAGCTCATCCCTCCACCAACATTTCCAACTAGTTTTATTGCAGAGCACAATGTCATATGGTGTGGAATATCTCTATGGTCATTTGGGATCAGCTGTCCCAGCAGTGTCCCCCTCCCAATTCCCTGTGCACCACCAGCCCACTCATTGTTGGGGTGAGGTAAGAAGGAGAAAAGGCCTTGATGCTGTATGAGCACTGCTCAGCAATAACAAAAACATCGCTGGATTATCAACAGGTTTTCAGCAGAAGTCCAAAACACAGCCACATACTAGCTATTGTGAAAGAAAGCAGCTCTATCTCAGCCAAAATCAACACATATGTATGTGGTTTTTAGCCCCTTTACTATTGCTCCTGTAGAAGCTATGCTGCCTACTGGAAGTATAATGGGCAAAGGCTCAGGATCAATGTATGTTTTTCAGTTCCATTGACTAATTGATTCATCCAGAAACGAGACATTAGAGCTTGAGGCCTTTCTCTGTCTGTGAGTCAGCTCTCCTCTCCCAGCAGACAGCTGGGATCAGATAGTAGGTGACCAGAAGAAAACCTGTAGAATTTGGACAATCACACATTAGCAAACCTAGGGTCCTCAGGGAGAATGTGGTTACTAACTGCAATAAGATGAATGTGAGGCTGTTCCTAGCATCTTCCAGTGAAAAAAAAGTGCTAAAAAAGTGCTAGGAACACTTGTCTTTTGCATTAAGGAATACTTGTGCAAAATGTAGTGGCAGTCAGACCTAGTTCCTGAGAATTACGTTTTTTCATTCTTTGGCTGCAATGGTTTCTGCAGAGATCCTGAATGAAGCTGCAGAGGTCAGCTTCAGCACAAAGGATAGGGAAAATGCTCAAGCACTGCAATCTGGCCTGGTACAACCTAGACATGCTGCCACATGAGTTTCAGCCTTGGAGGTTTGACCAAAAGGTAGCCTAAGATCCAGATCTCCCAAATTCTGATAGTCCTAGTATGGCCATCATTCGGAAGTCAGTGTTATCAGTGTCTTCCAGGAGACTCTTTATCCGTGCATCAATAAATATCCCTTTGGGGACAGCCCAGGCAATATCTATTTTGTGATTTCTTAATGGCCCTGATGTCCCTTGTCAGACAAAATGGTGGTGCACAAAAATTGTAGACATCAAAAGATACTAAGGGAGGTAGACATGGAGTGTTCATTTTATTGCTGTTGTTAAAAGTCAGCATTTAAAACATGCCTAAAGTAGTCCTAAGGCATTTATGTTCTTTTATTCTTGCTTCAAAAGATGGTAAAAATGTAAGGCAAAGAAATGCATTCTCAGCACTGAAAAGATTTTTAAGGGAATTCAAAATTTTTGTTTTGGTCAGAGTTTTCCTCATAATCTTGTATTTCTGACATTTCTCTAATTTCTTCTTCCATTATATATATTAACAGAACTATGTGGGAATTTTGTTCTGTTCTTTATTACTGCAGTGCCAAAATCTGTGAACTGAGCTAAATAATTTAGTAATCTTATCCTTTAAACTAAGAGATGTTAAAAGGACCAATGCAGCCAGGGATTTCTTTAATTATTTAATTCATCTACCTGAAAATATGATACAGTCGAGCAACAGGGCCACCATTTGAACACTGATCTAAATTACATCTGTTTATTTAAAGTGTTTTGCCACTTAGCAGTACTAAAAGCAGCATGGTTCTGATTAAAACAACAACTTTTATCCTGGCAATCTTCCTCCTCTCCTAACATACTTCAATAATTTATTGAAGGGTTTTTCACATGAGGTAAAAGATGTTAGCTGTATTAGCTAAGGTTAGCTGTATTTCTCCTTTCTCTTCCATATTTTCAACACTGATACTAAATAATGTAATTGCTACAAGCATTATAAATTGTAAAAATCAGGACTCAGCAGGGACTCAATCCAGCCCTAAAGCTGGAGAGCACTGCATCCCCAAAAGCTGTCAAAACACAAGTGAACAGCTTCAGTATTAGGAGAATTTTTGGCTGGTGCACAACTGTCTATTTTCATTCTGTGATCTTCATATTCCTAACAGTGGTTGGCACTGTAGACATGTCTTTATTGTGACTTAGTGGTTTTGTGGATGGTTTTGACAAGCACTTCTGGCTTAAGTACTCTTTATATGAGTTACAGCAATAAATAAAAGGCCTTAGGTAGCCTTTCCCCCTCTCCAGAGCTTATTATACAGAATGAATACTTTTAATTTTACCATCTTTTATCATCTTTATAATATTTTTTCATCCTTTATTGTGTTGCTGTTAGCATTTTAGGAAAGATTCGTTTATCTAGGTGCAATACCTACAGACCTTATATCATAATGTCCAGTCCCATGTACGATTTCCAGGAGTTGCTGCAGTTAATTCACACACAGGCATTTGTTCGCCAGAGCTGAGCACACGTCTGGGATTGGCACACTCTGTGTGCAGTTTGCAGATGGTTGGGTCCCCTGTGGAATCCTCAAGCCTCTGAAGGAGGGGTGTGCTCACCTCCCACTACTTCGGTTATTTGAGCCCTCTGAGGGACACAGAGGGATGGTCTATTCATCTCTGTGCCTCTCCTGATGAAACTGTCCACCCTGAAAGTTGCAAGAGTCACAGACACAGGAGATCAAAGTAAGGAGCATGTGGCACAGCCTAATGAAGAATACATCTGGCTAAAGGATAGGGAGCATGGGTACTGCTCTCTGCTACAAAAATATTTCAGAAGATCTTTTTTCCGCCTGAAATGCAAAGGCATTCCTTGAACTAGGACCCTGGGCATTCTGGTAGCAATTTCCAGCCACTAAGCTACAAAAGCCTTCTTGTTTATGTTTGCTGTCCTTTGGTCTCCTGTCTTTAAGAAATGGAAGGAACATCTTTATCATTTGAAAGTTAGAAGATGGAAGCTTTTTCTTGGACTCTGGTGTTCTTTGATTATTTTTCTGATAAGAACTTGCCACCTACGAGGCCCTTCTAATGCAAGTGCAAACAGCAATTGTTTCAGCAAGTGGAACAGTCCCAAGAATGTTGAGAAATGTGTTTGCTCTGCAGCTGTGGGAATCCAAAAAACTAGTTAGGAAAAAAAAAAGATTGAAAATGTTCAGCACTTAAGAGCTGGTCGCATTTCATTAAGTTCTTTCTCTTTAGTTTAAAAACACTTTTAGATATTTTTATTGACTCTTTCTTTCCCTTTAACAAAAGCAGCAATGACAAACCTTCACCAAATGATAATCAATTTATATTTTTTTAAAAAAAACAAGGCAATGGTGTGCAGCTCTGCAATTTATTATTTCTATTTATAATATATTTATGGCATATAATAGGTTAAGAATAGATTAATGTATTTCAGACCTATGAAGAAGTTTAACTTTGCATTGTCCTTTTCTACAAATCTGTAATACCATACTGAATGATTGTGTATTTCAGTATAGAAATTTGGCCTATGATAACATAAATAGAAACATAAAGAAACATGAGAAATCAACAAGTTTAGATTGTTCTTCTACAATATGCCAATACAGACAATCTACATAAAACTTTTACTTAAAATTACCAATCTGGCAATTAAAAAAGTGAATATTTTTATGTGTACAAAGGGGAAACTAAACTACCAAATGTCTGGCTACTTTATCAGAACAGCACTTTACATCTTTTAAGAAGCTATTAGGCTATTACCTATGACTAATATATCAAGTTTCAAGGCAGCTTTTATTCAAAATTTAGTCGAGATAATAGTAACATAAAAGCTACCCTCTGGATCTTATAATTAAAAGGACAAGAGCCTGAGAGCCATAAGAAGGGAACGTAAAGTTAATTACTTGCTTGTGTGCAGAATAAGAAGTCTATAATCTTAAGTAGTAGCCAATTTATAGGTTTGAATTCCTGAACACTAATGTATTAGGAGAATCATTTCTACTTCTGATAATTTCTTCATATAATTGTGATTAGACTCTTAGCTGTAGTTTAATTTACTATGCCACTTCCCAACACGCCCCTTTCTCTATGGTTTTGTTTACCAGAGCAAAGATTTCAGGCACTAATATTGTCTGAAAGCTTACAGTAAATCTAAATGGTAAATACATTTTACAGTCAGTTGTAGCAGAAAAATCAAAGTAGTAGTACTGTGTATTTCTTAGTAGATATAAAATCCAGCAGGGGGTAAAATATATTCTGAAATATTAGCTTTATTCTATCTACTCTGTGAATAAAATTAAGGTTAATTTAAAAATAAATACTTGTGTTTTCTCCAGAAATAATTTTCAGCTAAAGTTTGGTGTCTGTGGCAATTTTCCAAATTTTCCAAGTTTTCTTTTAAGTGCCAATTACTCTGAGATATTAAAAGAGTCAAGAGGTGTAATGCTGTATATGCAGAACGAGACAACCTTTCCAAATTGCTCTTGAGGATTTTTTATTTCCTACTGTACATCGTGTAAAACTCTACTTCTTTCCTATTGCAAATGAGAAGTAGAGGAATGAAAATGTATTTGAAAAAATATTTCAGGATTAAAGCAACAGCACAAACAGATGGTATGATGGCCAAACTGACAAAGTAAATTAAACAAGGAAGAAAGAAAGCAAGAAAGCAAGAAAGCAAGAAAGCAAGCAAGAAAGAAAATGAGCTAAATGATACAGGTACAAAAGATAATCTAGTCAGAATCCAAAACTGGAGTGAACACTTTGCTTCTACAGTCAAGAAAGATGAGCATACTATACACAACAACAAAGGCTGGGCTGTTAACTGGAAGGGAATTGTGTAAACAGAAAGTATCACAACTGAAATGGGAAAAAATCTTAAATAAAACTTATTGAAAATCAATTTTTTAAGTACAGACATGAAATCTGAGAAGAAAGGAAGGAAGGAAGGAAGGAAGGAAGGAAGGAAGGAAGGAAGGAAGGAAGCAAGGGGGAACATAATAAACCATATTTCAGAATGGTGGTAAATAAGTTATGAAAAACTGCAAGTTTATCAATTTTCTATGACTAACAGGCAGGAGGCAAGACCTTGCTGTATTTTAATTATACCCTTAAAATTAATTCAGATAAAGAAAGACCACATGCCTTTTACATAATCCTTTAAAATTACAAAATAGAAACACATTCGTGTTTATCTCTAATCAGATGTACGAATATTTCAGCATGATTATTGTAACATTGATAAGCTTACTATGTCTTCCAGTAAGACTAGCTGAGCTTGCTTTCTATAACACGTATGCCTAAACTTTCTTTCCTGCCAGTAGTTAAAAATCTACAATAAGCGTCACCTAATTTGCAGGAAAAATTAAATCTAAGATATGTGTCTGTCCCTGATGTTTACGTGAGTAATGCACTTTCAAAATCCTCATCTAAGTCAGAATGGCAGCTTACATTGCCAGAAAATAAAATGGTTAGTTAAAAAGTGCCATCATGTTGGAGTCCCACAGATCTTCTTGCATTCTGATTCAGTAAATATGCTATTTTCTCTTCTGCTTTTAATTTTACTCCCCTAATTCTTGTTTTTCTAAAATTCTATATACTATCTTATTATGTCTATTCATGTAATAGTTATATCTACCCAGTCACTTCCACTTCCTTTGCCATTTATTTTGTATTTGTAATACAAATTAGATTGCTCTCTGTGCTTTCTAAAATAAAGTGTTGCCATGGCATATAGTTCAAGATAAAATGCTGATACAATTATAGCTGCATAATATCTTGGATTAAAGTTAAATTAAATAAATTAATTTGCCAGAAGTGACAGAATACCTTGGTGGATCTGTGTGCAACATGAAGTTATTATAGCATAATTGTAGAAAGCATGATGATTAACACAGAAAAAATTCACATGATGGTGTGAAAATAAAATTACTGAAAAAACCTCTCCTTTCCCTGAAATACACGAAGACACAAAAATATACATTAGCACATGGAGGTTATACTTGTTGGAATCATTTAATAGTTTACTTTCACTCTTCTACAGATGCGTCCACAATTAATGTCATTACATAACAATTGATGTCATAACCAGTGACAATGGCATTACCCAGATTTTGCATATGCAGAAGTTCTTTTGGGCTAAGCATCGCTTTGCACCATGAAGAGACTGGACCCTATAAAGGATCCCTTTTAAACTCAATAGATCTGCTACCTCATGGGACTGCAAAGAGGTCTTGATCATTATTTGTATTTTGGTTAGTAAGTGATTAACTATTTGTTAACACCATTTTAACTAATGATCAAAGAGTCTTACTCTTATCAGTAAGGACACCCCATCCACTGTCCTATATGACTTACCCATACAGAAAGTGGATAGTTCTTCTAATAGGGGTACATATTTTATGGGTTTATATTTGTAATAAATGTTGATGTATTAAAAACTTACAGCTGTTTACATAACTTTAATACAGACTTAAGAGAGAGGATTGGTTTTATTCTATCAGAAGATCACTCAACAGTATTTGGCAGACTTGTAAAAATGTATTCATTGGAGTTACATTAAAGGTATTTTGATGGAGAATTTTAAAAATCATAAATTGAAGACCACTTCTCACTGGATTTGTATCATATTTTGGAATTTTAAGATGGTGGAATTGCACTTTTTTATATCAGAGAGGACATACTAGTTTTCAGAGAAAAGAAGGTTTTTCATCAGAGAAACATATAAACAATGGCACAATTGCACTTTTTCTTATATACACTGATAAAAAAATAACACTAAAATGAAGCTTCCTTTTTAAAGAGAAAACACATATACGAAATCAATTAAAATTCAAACGAATTTAGACAATTTCACTATAACATCAGAGTAAGTATAAAATTATCTAGGAATGATTTGCAATGGCATATTCTTGCAGCACGGTGTCACAAGGTCACTCGTGTTCATTCTGTCTTCCAAAGGGCAGGATGAACATCTGTGTGAGTGTTACAGCCACACACCTGCCTTACAAGTGCCTGCCTCCAGATCAATCAGTACCTGTCTTAGATCAATACCTGTCCAATTCATGGCAGCCTGCCAGTTTATCACTCCAGAGTAACACACCTGTGGTGGGATATTTTCAGTGGTCCTGTGCCTCTCTCCATTAGGTACAATTCCACTGCTGCTACTTACTGTTGATAAGTATCTCTCCTTAATTTTTTTGGCACTCAGTTTTGCAGAGTTCATTTCTCAGCAATAGCAGTGGAAGGAGGTGTGAATCAGATAGCAAAGGATAATTTCAACCACCCACTGCCCTATCATCACAGGATCAAGCAGGAATCAGTATAGTAGAAAAGGTATACTGTCTTGGAGCAATTGATTTTGTGCTTCTGTAGTGCAATGACATGTATTTGCTGTACATGTCCAATAATATACTTTCTGGAAACACTGCCACATGATCCTCTGCTTTAGTTTCATTGATTCGAAAAGTGTGTTATTGTCTGGATTGCAGGGCCTGTATCTCAACATGTATTTCTAACAGTATGTAGTCCACTTGTATTTGGTTGTAAGGGTTTGGATGAATCCTTTTTAAAATCTTCTTTTATTCACGTTAAGATACAGAGCCAGAATACTCTCAGAATTAATGTCTTTCCATTCTTAAATCTTGAATGTTATGTCAACCAACCTGACAGCTTTCTACAAAGAGATGACTGGTTTCACGAACAAGGGGACAACAGCAGAGAAAATGCTGCTCTCCACAGCCTGGAGAATTTCTGGAGAACAGAAGGCTCAGAAGGTGATTTTATCAGTGTATATAAATACACGATCAAAGGGAAAGGAGAAGAGGAACAAGCTCTTCTCAGCAACACCCAATGACAGAACAAGAGACAATGGGCACAAACTGAAACCCAGGACATTCTCTATGAACATAAGAAACTTTTTTACAGTGGGACAGTGGCACAACTTGTCCAGAGACACGGTGGTATTTCCCTTCTTGGAAATGTTCAGAAAGAAAACTGGACATGGTTCTGAGCATCCTGTTCCAGGTGACCTCGCTCTACTCAGGGGGTCAGACTTAATGATCTCCTGAGGCCCCTTCTAATCTCAGCACTTCTGCAATTCTGTGTCCACCCTTCTCTCTTGCTCACTCACATCTTCTGTCAGTTTGTACTGAAGTCCATCTAAAGCAGAATAATTTTAGGAGACTTTCACTGTTCTCAGAGTCAATTAAATTCAAATATTATTTACTAAACCAAATTCTCCAATTTGTATGCTAAATATATATGTTGAATAGGACGACATGTATAACTGAGGGCATAAATGGCCCCAGGTACTGTACATTATTTATGATGGAGTTCAACAGCTTTTTGTCTTTCATTTCTCCATCATTTAAGCCAGAGTGCTACTAATGAAGGCAAATGAAAATATTTACAGTAGATGATCAGGAGAGGTATTTTTTGGGCTCATGATAAAAAAATAATGCATAGTTTTATGCTTTGGGAATTCATCTCCCATGTCCTGCAAAATATAGTAGTGAGACAGGTTATAATGGATCTAGTTTATCTGGTGCAAATACAGTAAGATATGATTTCCCCTTCAGCCAACAAGAATTTTCTAATTATTATCATGGATGATTAAGTGTTTTGAAAGAACAGTGAGAAGGAAATTGAAGTGAAAAAAATCATATTAGAAACTTGCAGCAACACTTATTATTCCCATTAAATATGAATCATTTATTAAGAAAAGTGACTGTAAGTGATACACATGCATTCACAGATAACTCAGTGTGAAACTTATGAAATTAATGGGAAATAGAGTAACCTTTGTAACGTCCTGTGTAATGGCTAGATGGCTAGTCCTGCTCATACAGCATGAAACACTTTGAAGGGTCACGGCCTTATCTCCTTGCCTCACTTCTTGTCACTACAGCAAACTTGGTACCATGACTTCCACAGAAGTACCCAGGATGTGTGTCTTTTCCTTGATTAAATACATTGTATAGTAAAATCACAGTCAGAACCTGGTTTAAAAATGAAGTTATAATGAATAAAAATTAAATCAGAACCAAGCAGAAATGCTAGTGAGTAAGGGCCATATCACAGCAGACATTTGAGTGCCCTACCTTTTATTTAAAAAAACAGGTAAAAGGAACTCAAGTTAAAAATGAAATTATTTATTTGAATCCTATTTTACTGATATTATCAAGAAAGAAGATCACATAGAATCATAGAATGGTTTGGGTTGGAGGGGACCTTTAAAGGTCATCTGATCCAACAGTGCTGCAATGAGCAGGGACAGCTTCAACTTGACCAGGTTGCTCAGAGCCCTGGCCAACTCTTGATTGTTTCCCAGCCATGGGGCACATACCACAGATGTACTGTGGAAATGGTAAATATAAAGATTTTTCAAAGGATATAGTGTCAAATTACCGTGCACCTTACAGAGGGTGGACATACCCCTGCAATATTGAAGTTGTGTTTAAAAGAGTTATGAACATTTTAGATGAAACTATGAAGATGTTTTCCCTAGGTTTTCAAGCACCATACTGAGGCTTTCTCCTCCAAAAGACAGGTGAACATGATATTTGCCAATACTGTGGAGGGAAGCTTTTTATATGTTGAAACCATTGAGCTGTTTCCTTACCTTTTGTCTCCTATTTTCTGTACAGCTCCTGAGTAGACCCTCTAAAAGACCTAAGGACTACTGCATCTTCTCCCAAAATACAAATTATTTTTGATGAAAAAAAAAATCAAGAAGAATATAAAGTAAAGCATAAAGACAAAATAGCAAGACGTTCTGACTTGAGCTCATTCTAGAGTTTGTTAGAGAAGTTACATTTGGTTGGTTGAATGTGTACATCTGTAAGAGGGTGCGGGTGCCAGGCCCCGGCAGCGGTGGCGGCTCCGGGAGGGGAGGCCGGGGCTGTCCCAGCCGGACACAGCCGGTTCCAGCCGGTTCCAGCCAGATCCAGCCGGTTCCAGACAGTTCCAGCTGGATCCAGCTGGTTCCAGCCAGATCCAGCTGCCCAGTGCAGGGCAGGGCTGAGCCAGAGCTGGGTGGGCGTGCCTTGAAGATTATGTAACAGAGGGAAAAAAACACTGCACAGGTAGTGATGTGTGAGGGAAAAAAGGTAAGAGAAAGAACCTTGTGAGGTGGGGAAAAGAGGAGAAAGAGGCAGTAGGTGATCCAGGCACCAGAGCAGAGATTCTCCTGCCGCCTGTGGAGGGAACGTGGGGAGCAGACACCTACACTGCGGCCCATGGGAGACTCTACGTTAGGGCAGGGGGACATTCCTTGAAGAACTGCAGCTCCTGGACATCCCAGACCAGAGCAGACTTAACCTGAGTGGCTGCAGCCCATGAAAAGGACCCGTACCAAAGCAGAAGAAAAGAGAGAGGAGGAAGGAGCAACAAAAAGGAACCACTGTTTCCTCACCATAGACTCCTGATCCCCGTTTCCCCTGTGCTTCTCAGGGAGTGAGAAATGAGTCAGGAAAGTGGGGAGAAAAAGTGTTGGTTTAATGTATGTTTCTCACTATCTGAATCTATTTTTATTGGCAACAAGTTAAATTATTTTTCCTCAAGTCAAACATGGTTTGTCTGTAATGGTCACTGATAAGTGATCTTGAATTTATCTCAGCCCACAAGCTCTCTCATCCTACTTTTTGCCCCATCCCACTGAGAATGGGAAGCGAGTGAGCAGCTGGATGGGAGTTTGGCTGCTGGCCAAGGCTAATTCACCATTGTACATGAGTCTTTTTCATCTTAAAATTTAGCTGACAGATGAGCAGTCCTCAAATCAAAAATATTCCCACAAAGATTTTGCTGTAAAATCCTCATCAGAACATGAACACTTTCCCTTGTGACAATAAAAAGGTAGACATTTTATGTCCAACTTAGATCCCTTTCTGCAATCTAATTTGGTTTAGATTTCATTAGAGCTTTCTCACAAGCTTTGGTTTAAGAAATAACAGGGTTGAACAGTGAAAAATAACAGGGTTATGGTGTCTAAAAAACATTTCTAGCTCAGGAATTTTGTTATTAGTAAAGCTTATCCTTGATTTCATTTGTAAATCCAGATATAAAGTCTGCCTTCATTCCTTCCCTTTCATTTATAATGTCCACATTCTTAACAAAAAGAGGAGTTATTAAGCTATATTTTGTATCTGACTCTTTTCTTCTGAGTAGACTCTGTTTACATTGGTTTTCCTCTTACTGTTACACACCATTTCTTCAATTTATCAAAATTGTTACATGCCTCCCAAGGTTCTTGTGATCTCTCCAAAACTGGCCTTGTCAGCAAATTTTATCAAGCACTTTCATCTTTCATTCACTAAACACAGAGTTTCTATGTAAGAAAAAGTATAAACTAGAGCTTACATCTGGGAATTCCTTTGTGACAATGTAAGGAAGAGGCTTCTGTTTCCATTAAAACAGACATTTACTTTTATATGTAATTATAGTCAAAATTGGAATAAATGTGGACCATAATACGTTAGCTCTATAGACATAAATGGAAAAATGGTAAGGTGTGCCCAGTTTTCCAGTTTTTATAAGAATTATACCAGCTAGATTAGTGGGTTTATATAGTCTCTCATCTGGTTCTTCATTAGTGTTTCAAGACTACATTGACTCCTTCAACAGACTGAATCAAAAACTGGAACAAAAATAAACAAAAAAATGTACTTTATTATAAATTTTAATCCTTCTGCAAATGCAAAAAAGTCTTCCCTTATCAGGAATTTGGGCAACCAATTACCTTCCATGGCTTCCAATGCTTCCTCATTCATAATCTGAATCTTGAAACGATTATGAAGTGGAAAAAAAAGGCGGGGATGGAACAAGCTCACAAAACCCAGTAATGAGTATATGGGCATGTCTGTTGCTTAGGGAACCTACCCAGTCTGAGAAGTCTCAATTTATGGTTAAATGCAACTTCCTTCAGCATAAGGGCTGGTGCACACAGATTACAAACCCCATTCTCCCCTCTCACCAGCTGTACCTTTCTACCCGGCACTGTCTCACAACAAAATCACACAGCTGTTTGTGAGGTTTCCTGTTCTATCATTTAAAAACCTGGCACCAGTGAAAAATAACCCTTTAAAGATGACTCATTCAAGAGAAAATTGCTTCTAACATTATTTTCTGTCTTTCACTCAATCTACTCACAATTTAACATTCAGGATTTGTAGAATACTGGCCTCAAGTTTATCAAAATGTCCAAAGAAAAACTGTTCCAGCTGAAGTTATATTCACATGTACAGCAGCTAAGGAAGTCTTCTTCAGAGACATTAAAAACTAATAATAATAACAAATAATTAAAATTAATTGAGGTTTCAATTCTCAGCAATAAATCTTGCCTCTGTGAGACCCACCACTTCAGAAATCCACAGATCCACTCACCAAAAACTGATACAGTCAGTATTTTGCAACATTAAATTTTTCCGCTGCATATACATCAAATTTCTCTGTCTATTCATCTATAGGAAATCCAGCTCTATTAGAACATACAATTCAAGGGCATGTATTTAAAATAAAAAAATAGTATTCTCCATTGCAGTTAAAGTATAATGCATTAATCTAAAGAAGTGGAGAGAGCATGAAGAGTCAGCCTTATCATAGATACTTTCAGTTAGTGTGATATTATAGAAGAGATTTTAATGGAATGCAAAACACACCTAAGTATGCAACTTTTTTTTGTTTCAGAATCAAAATCAGGTATAATTTAATCTTTATTTATTTCACTTATACTTCGGCCTAATTTTCCACACACATCCATATTTGTACTTCTAAATATATTTACCTGTTTTGGTTTTTTTTACTATATGCATAATTTAAACCTCCACAAAAAGGCACACAAGAAGAAATTAGTGTAAAGAAAAATATACTCAGAGATTTTCCACTGAAATTCTGGTTCTGAACTGTGTCTTTAGTTGAATGACTTTTACTTTTTTCATCATTCAGTAATCAATACTCCAATCAATAATATTAAGCACTCAGAATTTTAATGATGGAAGTATTAAGGTTTTCTTTGTTTCATACTGCCCAATTTTCATGGATGTTTTTAGGGGGAGAGTTATTACCTGATATTCTCCTGATTATGAGATATTTATGTCCATTTCCTCTTTACCTCCCAATATTGCATTTTCTTCCTCAGTCTCTGATACTAACCCCATTCCAAGTTTCATTTTGCCTATAACAACTTCTCTTGAAATCTATGCTAGTTTTGGGTAGGGTAGAATTAATTTTCTTCCCAGTGGCTGGTATGGGGCTGGACGCAGGGTTGATAGTACAGAGGGGTTTTTGTTATTGCTGAGCAAGGCTTGCACAGAGCCAAGGCCTTTCCTGCTTTTTGTGCTGCCACACTGGTGAGGAGGCTGGGAGTGCATGGGAGGCTGGGAGGAGACACAGTCAGGACAGGTGACCCAGACTGACCAAGGGGATATTCCAGAGCATCATGCTTAGTATATAAAGTGGAGGGAAGAAGGAAGAAGGAGGGAACATTTGGAGTGATGATGCCTGCCTTCCCAAGTAACTGCTGCGTGTGATGGGACCCTGCTCTCCTGGAGATGACGGAACAGCTGCCTGCCCTTGGGAAGCAGTGAATTTATTCCTTGCTTTGCTTTGCTTGTGTGTGTGGCTTTTGCTTTCCCTATTAAACTGCCTTTGTCCCAGTCCATGAATTCTCTATTTTTTACCCTTCCAGTTCTCTCCCCAGTCTTGCTGGTGGGGGAAACAGCAAGTGGCTGCCTGGGACCAGGTTGCTGGCTGGGACTAAACCATGACAACATCCCAAATAACCTACTTAAAACACATCAGTTGCTACAAATGAAATAAAATGACAGACTCTTTCTCTGTTGATAAAGCGAAGCTAGCAGCATAATTTTTGTTGTCTTGTTGGATGCAGGAAGATGGCTGCACTTGCAGTATAATGATTTGCCTCTGCTTTCATTCAGAAAATGCAATCCTTTTTTCTTTTAGTCTATGACAAATCTATATTATGAGTCACTTTCTGTAAGGTCGCTGTAGGTGCATTACTTCACAGGGAGAGGTACAACTCCGCATTGCATTTCTGTATTATATCACTGGAACAATTCTGCCAAGTTTTGTCAGCAGGATGAAGGGTCAGGTTCAAAATCTGTGAGTTCTTTGTAAAATTACAAAACAAAACCAGATGAGTGTTCACTCAAGCACCTGGGAAAATGAAACCCTTCCTCTCAAGGCCAAAGGTAGTCAATACTTTCCTCTTTTCAAGGAGTTTATATTTTTGTGCATATAATAAAACAAACAAAACCAAAACAAACCCAAAGCATTTATATTAGGGTGAAAGAGAGCACAAGCAGCAAGGAATTAGCAAAGTGTAAAGTATAAAGCACATAGCCCAAAATTAATTTTGACAATAAACTTTTTCCTTTGCTTCCTCTTGTACTGACACAAGTATCCATTGAATAAATGTCCTGTTGACACACTTATCTCTTGGTTTTATTCTCTTGTGACTTGGATTTATTTCCTTTACTTAGAACAGTCAGATTCAGGAATTCATTTGCATTGGTCCATTTAAGGCCCTTTAAGGGAAAAATTCAGTGGCTTCTTTGGACATGCATAGACACCTTTTCTGCTCTCATTAGCAGAGCTTTAGTACTAAAGTACCTGATTTATGATCAGCCCAGAGCCATCTTTTACATGGTCTGCTCAGACAATGGACAGAAGATCTTTCTAAACCCACTCCACAAGTGGAGTACACCCATTAAATGACCTCTTGACCACATCTTCAAGCGTCTTTGCAATAACATGGTGAACTATAACCATCTACTTTCAGATTTGTAAATGCTGTGCAGAAAATAGTTTGTATTTTTTTTCCCAGGTGAGCTGTTATAGATAACAATCTGCAACAATTTGCAGCAAAGAAATGCCCTTTTATTTTTCGTGCCAAAACTATGCTGATTTTAGCTCTGTGCTTATTTTGAGAACTGGTTTAAATTCTCATTCAGCTCTTGAGGCAACTTAGAGCTTCAGCAGAATGCGTCTTCCCTGTGATTTCTCCTCTTGACTCAGCTGTAAATTGCAGAGTACTCATTTGGTTTTGACTCATGAAAACAAATGGAGAAAAATGGTCCTTACACCACACATTTTTTCTTTCTCATTTCTTTCAGCTGTGTCTAGAAGCTAGAAGATGGCAAATCTAGTTTCTTTGTTTGGTGTGGAAGAATGACTATTGAAAGCTGAAACACTATCAGCCTTTAAGCCCTTTAGATTGGAAATGTAGAATCAATTCTGAGGTTTGGTGTTTGCATTTGTTGGTTCATATTGCAGTCGAGGATCTAAATTAACCAAATGTGATCATCTAATAGGCATAGCAAAAGAATAAAAAACTGAAATATCATTATTTCAAGTTTCCACTGAGCCATAACCCATACAACCTCTGATACTAGAAATGCAGCTGACAGCTTCCTGTCAAAGAAGGTAGTTTGTCCAAGTTAAAAACAAAGCTACAGTTGGCTTCAGTGGTAAAGACCAAAACATAGATGTTTAAATGGGAGAAGTGAAGTTCTGTTTCTGTTTGACCTCCTAGATGACCTAAGGTTATAGATGATTTGAAACAGATGATGCAGAAAGAAAAACAATGATACCACCAACAGTTAAATATTGGGAATGAATTGAGGGGTTTTTCCATATGTTCTTCAGGAGGTAAAGGCAAGGTTCTTGGACTCACTAATCAGCAAATCTGTTCTACTTGGTGAACATTCAATTCATTACTTGCCTTCATTTGGAGAGTCCTTGTTTCTACTGTGATAATTCTTTTTCTGTGTAAAGAAAATGCAATAGCATGAGGCAAAAGAAATAAAGGAAGTTTTAAGAAAATTATTCTCTTAAAAGTTCTTTGTTTACACCTTTTGCCATTTTGTATCACTCTTATTCATGCATATTTTCGACATGATACCTCTTGAGTATGTATATAGAAATGAGAAATAAGTCACTTTCAAATCTGGAGAAAGATTTCACTCCTGAAAAACAGGTCTCTTCTGGAAAGTAAAAGCAAGAAAAACAAGAATAAAAATGGAACATTATGCATGATTTTGGTTTAAATATGTTAACAAAATACTGATTTAAAATCAGAAAAGCCAGGAGATGTTCATAGTTTCACTAAGTTTCAAAATTCAAAGAGAAGACATTTTGCTTAAAAGCTGTCCAACACTAGAATGACAGGTTCATCCCAGTATGGCTGCATCTGTCAGCACTCAATACAGGACATAACAGGCAAATCATGTCTTAAGTTATTTCTGAGTTATTAGAAACATAGGTCTGTATCCATTCTGGCTGAAAACTCCCAATACAGAAGGACAAGGTCCATCAATACAAGATCTTTGATAAGGATTCTATTTGTTAGATGATCAAAAGTTAAATATTCTGTTTTGAATTAATAAAAGGGATGTTTCTGATTTTGCCAAATAGTATCTATTCCCTCTTTGCTGATAATTACAAAAAGCCTTCCTTCTATGCTGTTGCTCTTTTTCTGCAGGGTACTACTGTGACACATTTCCTACGATTTTTTTCCTGATCTATTTCCCTCTTTTCTAAATAAGCATGAAAAGCTAGCAGGAAGATTGAAGAGGAGACATGAAGCATATTACCATTATATCTCTTCCACCATATCTATCCAGAACTTCTAGTAACTCAGAATGTGGATGAAACTGTAAGTTAATTAAATGAAAAGGTATCATCTGTCTAAAACATCAGAAAGCTGGTAGAATTGACAGAAGCGATTGTTTCTGTCACATGAACCACTTTGCATGTAATTCTGTGAGCATTTTCAAGTGTTCTCAGGCTGCAGCCCACTGGTCCTTCAGCTCCTGGTAGAGATGGTTTGCCAATTGTTCTGCATATCTGTAGTCTCCATATCAGAATTAATAAACTTCTGCGAAAGAAAGTAGTATCAGTAACCTTCCTCCTCCAAAATACACCTCATCCTATTTAAGAGCATGACTCCACTGTAATTTAAATAATTTTGGGTAGGGAAGGAATTTTAAAGCTATTCAGGTTTCATGTCTTTTTGCTATCTTGACATTCTTCATTCACAATAGAAGGCTACATTTTTTTTAAAGTGTATACATCCTGTTGAAGCAAGTGTTTAAGAAAACTCTTAAACATCTAAAAATTCTGAAAAAACAACTGAATAATGTACAACATTTCAATGTGTAATTCTGACTTTGAAAATAATTTTATTTATTTATTACATATTATCTTCATCTCTCTTTTCAGGTAACACAAAATCACCATTGTTGATTCTCATCTTGGTTATTCAGCTGATCTCACACTTCTCCAACCTCTCTGACAATAACAAGTAACAGAATCAAAAACGTTGAAGCATGGTCTAAATTTTCAAGAATGGATAGTGATTTAAGATTGCTGAAACAGCTGGAAATCAAGCACATGAAATTTTATAGATGCAAGAGTGAGCTGCTGAATGTTTTGGGAGAAATAAGCTTAAAAACAGCACAGAAACTGAATCATTCAAATGATGCACTAGAAAATTCTGAAATACAACTGAGCTTATCTCTTCAATTCTTTATTCTTGTTGTACATTGCTGTGCAGTACAAATGTACCATACTGACAGTAGTGGCAATATCAGGATATAGACAAAACAACAATAGACCTCATCTTTGTGTTGAAAGTGCCAATAGCAAAAATTAGAGAACAGCATAGTCAGCAGCCCAGTCCACTCCATTAAGGGAGTTCATTTATCTTAAGGATAGAATTTTGTAAAAACAAACAACACAAAACAAAACAAAACAAAACAATAGAAAAAGGGACGTACCAGGTAAAAACATAGCTTCTGTGTTTTATATGCCTTCCAGGTTTTAAATGCAAGCAAATGAGAATACCAGTCTCTTCAAAGCAGAGAACAATAGTTGTTTGCAGAGTTGTAATTCACAATGGCAATATCTTTCAAAAATTTTTAATTTTACAGCATGGAAAAAAATACTTCCTGTCTATCTCCAGCAACAGGAGAGAATTGTGGCATTTTGTCAGTGCAGAAAATAAAGAGTAGAGCTACATCAGTCTTTGGAAGCCATGGAAAACGTACTTCTGGACACTTGAAGGAATGCAAATTGATTTGTAAGTCATCCCCTGTTCTTTTCTTAAATCATTTTGGCAGGAGGAAGGATTGGGGGCTGGGACTCTTCCCCTTTTCTAGACCCACTGAGATTGGCATCCCAAAGATGGATGCAGGTAAAAATCCACACTGATGGCATCTGTTTCAGATCCTTCACTGGTAGAACTTGAGAACAACCTCAGTTCCAGTGAAAATTCAGCTAACCCAAATGTAGGAGCACATTATATTCCTTACATTTATACACTCAGCTAAAATGACTGCTATCAGATGGCTGAGTTATCTAATCATCCAGGACTTTCACTTTCAATGATGAAAAGAAATAGGTGTCTACAGTAATTCAGTCTTATCTAAGAACACAGATCAGAGGGAATTACCTTCTGAAAATATCTGTCATTTCCTCTCTTCACTGAACTTCCACAGTTAAGCAGTTGAAATTAGGAGAGGAAAATTTGGGCTTATTAGTCCCAGAGGCACTACAGCCTTTAAAAGTGCTAAGAGTGTGCTTTAAACTTCTGGTAAAGGAGTACCAGGGTTTTGCTATTCTGCTTGTACATGGTTAAATTGTTCTCTTAATGATCTTCTTTTTGGTCAAGAAAATTATAGTTTAAATTCTATTCTCTCTTTATATTTGCTAAGTTTATGCTTTATACTGGATACTAACCACATGCATTACTTGTAAATCCAATACTATGAAAAAGTGATGGTAGCACAGGATAGGATTTTCATTTTGTGGGACAAAGTGCTGAATAAAAGCAATCCATTTTACTAGCTGAGATAATCTGTAATTGTAACAGCTCTGGTTAATAGAGAACAGAGATGATTGTTTGACAGCTAGATCAAACATGTTCACATCAAATTGTGTTTTAGTCCTTTTTGAAAGTTGACCACTAGTGAAATAAAGTCACTGATTGAAAAAAATTGATAACTTAAATTCAGTTCTCCAGGTTTTTTGTTATATTCTCAAAAATCAGTCCAAAGGGTTGTTTACATATGGAAGAAGGAAAACTCACCATCATAGAGAAAGTTGTCATGAAACCAATGACTGTTAGATTAGATTTTCCACACTAATCTGGTCTATCCTGATTTGCAATATCCATTTTATCATCACCAAAACAGTTTCTTGGAAATGATAATCAACTGGGCAAGCAGTGAGAATACATTTAGGTTTTTCCAATCCACAGCATTGCTGTTGATAAAGAGCCTCACCAAATAACTTGGTTTTCTCCACATGGAAGCAAGTGACATCGTTTTGATTTCTCAGACTGCATCAAATCATTCATAATCAAATAATTCATATTAAAACAAGGATATTTTTACTCATATATTCGGCAGCCTACTAGAAATAATAATCAATAAAAATATTTACAGTTCTCAAGGTACTTTGTGGATGACATGTTTGTTTAGGCACTTTTACAATTTAACCTCTGGATTGAAAAAAACATTACTGAAATAATACTGCTCATTAATTTGACACTCTTTAAAATTATGAACATAGTCAAAAAACCCACAAAAATGTTAAGTTTGGATGGCATCTCTGGAGACTGCCAAGACCAACTTCCAACTCAGAGTAGGGTCACCTGAACAGGGCGCCCAGGACTGACTAATCTGGCCTTTATGATGGGAGCGTCAGCATGAGTGGTTAAGGAAGAGCAACTGATTCCTGTGTAAGGGCTTTGGCATGGTCTCACTCATCACCCTTATCTTTAATAGGAGTGATAGATTTGAGGGATGATATATTTGATGGACAAGGAACAAGCTGGATGGATGCACACAATGAGCTGTGGTCAGTGATTCAGTATCCAAACACAAAACAGTATCAAGTGATGTATCTCCACATCAGGACCAGTACAGTTCAATATCTTTATTAATGATACAGACAGTGATCAATAAAATCTCTTCAGTAAGAAACTTGAGGATTAGTGCTAGTTTTCAATTATTTTTTTCCGAAATATCTGGAGAATGAGATTGTAACAATATTCTACTTGCGCTACAAATACTGCAAATCTATGTGCACCCGTGCACTTTCATTTACCTGCATAAACATAAAAGATTAATAAACAGGCTAACTTATGCTAATCTTGAATGGAACTGGTTTTCTGATCCTTAGTGTGTCTTTGCTTTCAGAGCATATTACTGAGACTTGTTAACAAAGCACATGCTTCACTCACCTCATGTGCTAGCCTGCATCAAGATGAGTAATCTGCTATTGACAAATGTTAATGAAGACGACTGTATTACTTTATTGCTTTTTGTTATTACTTTAGTTTGCATAGCTTCCAAAATCTAGTCTCATCTCTTAATTTCGAAGGGATGATTTGTGATTCATCTCATCTTTTTTTCTAATAAAAGTGATAGAAAATTGGAAATAACCTGTGTTCAGACTCCAGTTGGTGAAAACACATGGTTGTCCATATACTATCATTAAAGTACTTTAAATATAGGAGAAGTTTACCCAGGTCCATTCACAAATGCTAAGAAATTTCTGCTTAATGCTTTATCTCAGTAAATCTGCTGAGTAAATAAAAGCCTCATCAATTTTTGGATCACTTCTCATTTGTCCTATATTGTGGCTGTATAAATAAAATCCTCGGACTGTGTAATCCCTATCTCTAATGTCCAAAAATATCTTTACCTAAAACACATATCCAATTTTTTTTTCCCAACAGTTAGTATGAATTGACCCTCTGAATTTAATAGATATAATGAGGTAAAGAATTAAATCTACAATGCAATGCATCTTTATGGCATTTTTCACAGTATGTTCATAAACCCAGTCTGCTCAGTCATGAAAAACATCCAGTTGAGTAGTGAACAAAACAGCAAACAATTTTAAGCTGAATTTCCAGAATGTTCCCTACAAACCCTTTCTATTAATGAATTTTTTCTGTCATATCAGCAGTATCACTTGCTACAACAAAGCCACATAGATCCATGAGGGCATAGAGGGCACATGGGGTCTTCCAGGTGCAACAAGGCTGAAGTGTATGGCCACAAAAAGAGCTAAGTATGTCTAATACTCAGGCTCTGAAGAAGTTTTATTTTGTTTCAGTTTTTGTCAAGACTTGATATAAAAATAAAGGCAGGTGACAGAATCAGAGTAAATCTAAAGTAGAGAAGAATTTCCTGCTAGCAAGCAAGCAATCAAGGAGTCAGCTAAGCAGAATGATCCTACATCAAGTTAGAATGAGCTGCTAGAGATACCCAGTGTACCAAAGTCATAACATAACATGCACTTAAAATTCTGGCTTTTTCAGCTTTGAACAGGAATTACTTTTCATCTATAAGAGAATTGAGGAGACTGGACACCATCACTTTAATTTACCACAAGAGCAAGTGTGGCAATTTTAATTCCCAGAGAAGAATTTTTTTGAAGATCTGTGATCCCCATCCATAAGATGATCCATGAGCTGGAGAGCCAAGGGGTGGTCAGCAAAACCCACTCACCCTTCAACAGCCCCATCTGGCCTGTGCACAAGTCTTACAGAGAATGGAGATTGACTGTGGACTACCATGCATTGAATGAAGTGACTCCACCGCTGAGCGCAGCCGTGCCGGACATGCTGGAACTCCAGTATGAGTTGGAGTCCAAGGCAGCACAGTGGTATGCCACTATTGACATTGCCAATGCATTTTTCTCCATTCCTCTGGCAGCAGAATGCAGACCTCAGTTTGCTTTCACCTGGAGGGGCGTGCAGTACACCTGGAACCGACTGCCCCAGGGGTGGAAACACAGCCCCACCATCTGCCATGGCCTGATCCAGACTGCACTGGAAAAGGGTGAGGCTCCAGAACACCTGTAATACATCAATGATATCATCGTGTGGGGGAATACGGCAATGGAAGTATTTGAGAAAGGAAAGAGAATCATACAGATTCTGCTGGAAGCCGGTTTTGCCATCAAGAAGAGCAAAGTTAAGGGACCCGCTCGAGAGATCCAGTTCCTGGGGATCAAGTGGCAAGATGGACGGCGCCAGATTCCCACTGATGTCATCAATAAGATCACTGCAATGTCTCCGCCAACGAGCAAGAAGGAAACGCAAGCTTTCCTCGGCGCCATAGGCTTTTGGAGAATGCACATTCCAGAATACAGCCAGATCGTGAGCCCTCTCTACCTTGTCACTCGCAAGAAGAATGACTTTCACTGGGGCCCTGAGCAGCAGCAAGCCTTCACCCAGATCAAGCAGGAAATCGCTCATGCGGTAGCCCTTGGCCCAGTCAGGACAGGACCAGAGGTGAAGAACGTGCTCTACACTGCAGCCGGGAACCATGGTCTGTCCTGGAGCCTTTGGCAGAAGGTGCCTGGAGAGACTCGAGGCTGACCACTGGGGTTCTGGAGCCGAAGTTATGGAGGGTCTGAAGCCAACTACACTCCCACGGAGAAGGAAATCTTGGCTGCCTATGAAGGAGTTCAAGCTCCCTCAGAGGTGATAGGCACAGAAGCACAACTCCTCCTGGCACCCTGACTACCCGTGCTGGGGTGGATGTTCAAAGGAAAGGTTCCCTCTACCCACCATGCCACATTGAAGAAATATTTGTTTGAAGAAATATTAAAGGTATATAATTTTATTTTTGGATTCCTAACCCTTTCCACTGGGGATAAATCTTTGATCACTAGCAAGTCCCACAGAGAAAAAGCCATGTTTTCTACCAGGATCAGCAATCGACCTGTTCTATTTGCGTCGTCATGCAATTTCTGGATGTTGATAATCCAAGACTGAGAAGGCCACTATGATCTCCGAAATCTAGCAAATCTGTGGCCACCAGTTTACCTGAGTTTTCATGTTTTCTTTTTCTAAACATTTTCTTGTTTAGACCTAATTCATTCATGCCTTATGTCATAATCCAAATTTTACTCACCTCAGGTTTTAATCTTTAGATTTTGTTATAACCTTGCTTATTAGATTTGGAAAGCTTTCAACTAGAAGTTTTCTATTCCTTATGTAGCTACTCATAGACAAAAGCCAAGTCTCTCTTTTGCTTCTTCTATGGGCAACTCATCTCAGCATACACCAGAAATATCTGAGCAGACTTTGCATTAGTTAGTTTGAGCTCATTCTCACACTCTCCTGGGGAATCATGACCTGATTTTCCGTAACAAACTTCTGTTTCTAGGGTATAGATGTGCATTGTCAATGACTTTTTCAGTCTCTTGTTGATAGCACAGTATGAAACATAGTAATATTTTAGAAGAAACAAATATATTACTTTCTATTCTAGAATTATGAAATTTATTATTCTAAACCCAAACAATTTCTCTACAAATACCTTTTACTTTCAGTGTTTTCTTTTTTGGTGAGTTTTTTTTGGTTTTGTTTGTTTGTTTGTGTGTATTTGTTTTTGGGTTTTGTTGGTTTTCTTTGTGAGGATGTTTCATTTGCAAAACTTTTTTTCCTTTCTCAGAATTCTCCACTATCCCCCAAAGTTTTCAGTCTTGAAATAAATTCAGATTGATTCAACAGCTATTAAAATCAGTTGGAAAATTAGGCTAGTCTTTGGTGGGTTTCAGGCTGAAAATAAAAGTCAACATATATTTACACTATTATCTAAGTTAGTGTTAGTTTTGAGTACAAAGCAGATTCATTTCACCTAAAATCTGTGTCTAAAAACTTAGATGTTTAAGTCCAACACAGTTACTCCCTTTATATATAATGGTGTATAGAAAGTATCTTCACAAAATATGACGCTTCAAAGCGTCATACAATAGGTGTCTAAGATGAGTTAGTTACCTGAGTCACCTTCTTTAAGTATATTTTTCTCTTCACTGACTGTAGAAAGGATTATTATTGTAGATTTAGAAGAATATCGTTTAGGTATTTCAGGAATGATTCAGGTGCCTATACAGAGATGCTGAAGATTATCTGAGCTATCCTCATTGATCCAAGAGACAACACAGAAGTGGCGGCCCACATCCAGCTGCAGCACTCTGAGCACTCAAAGGTGAGTCTCCTGAGGTTTGGGGAGGTAATTTGACGAGAACCATGAAGGCCATGAGCATACTGGATCTGGTCAGATGCAGGTTTGTGTGCCAAACCAGCCACGGAGCATAGATGTGCATAGGAGTACAGGTTAAAGCAACTTAACAGGAGATAAAAGCATGGGCAGGTTTCCTCAAGATTAATGTTCCACAGACACAGTTGTCCTCTATCTGAGTGGTGACATTACACAGTGCTGTGCTCTGCAGAGCTACCAATCGCTAAGACTATGCACTACACAGTAGTTCAACTTGAGGCATAGAGAATCAAGCTTTAGAACAGCTCTGCCTTACCTAGGTGATTTCTTGAGAAACCTACATTTCTTTTAATTCACCTTTCTTGAATTAAATCACCAGAACAGAGAAGCAAGGACAAAAGAAATTCTCTCATAGTTCAAATAAATTGTCTGATCACTGGAATAATGATTCATTTTTTCCTTTTCCTCTTTCCTTTCTGCTCAAAAATAGTAATTAAATAATTCAAAGTAGAAGAGTTTTGTATTTCCTTCTGGCAACAAGAAAAATGAGATTAAATTGACAGGTTTTGGTCTCTTTCCACTCAGGGAGTGCCAGTTCTGGTTTAGGCACTTAAATCAGGGACCTAATGAATAAAAATCAGCTCTAAGTCAAGATTATTGCTTGAAGCTATGCTAAGGCACATGGAGGACAGGAGGTGTTTTGAGATAGCCAGCACAGCTTCAACAAGGGCAAGTCCAGCCTGACCAACCCAGTGGCCTTCCTTCAGTGGAGTGACTACCTAACTGGACAAAGCAAGAACTACAGATATCATTTATCTAAACTTGTGTAAAGACTTTGACAGACATTCTTCTCTCCAAATTAGAGAGAGATGGATTTGATGGATGGACAGTTAGATGAATAAGAAAGTGATTGAACAGTCACATCCAGAGGTTAGTGGTCAAAGGCTCAGAATCCAAGTGCACATCAGTGAAAAGTGGTGTCCCTCAGGGGTCCATATTGGAACCAATATTATTTAATATCTTCATTAATGACATAGACAAAGGGATCGGGTGCAGCCTCAGCAAATTTGCAGATGACCCCAAGCTGAGTGGTGCAGTGACACTCCTGAAGGACAGGATGCCATCCAGAGGGACCTGGACAAGCTGGAGAAGTGGCACATGGAAATCTCATGAGGTTTAGCAAGACCAAGTGTATGGTGCTGCAGCTGGGTTGGGGTGGGGATTAATCTCCCTGGGATTAAGAGATCCAGAGCAGCCCTGCTGAGCTGGGTTTGGGGGTGTGGGTGGGGTGAGAGGCTGGACATGGCCCAGCCATGTGTCCTTGCAGCCTGGAGAGCCAAACGTGTCCTGGGCTGCATCCAGAGCAGCATGGGCAGAGGTGAGGGAGGGGATTCTGCCCCCCTGCTCTGCTCTGCTGAGAGCCCACCTGCAGTGCTGCATCCAGCCCTGGGGTCCCAGCACAGGACGGACTGGTGACCTAATTGCAGGAGCCTGCAAGAAAAAGAGAATGTGACTTTTTACAAGGGTATGTTGTGGCAGGACAATGGGGAAAGGCTTCAAAACAACAGAGAGAAGGTTTAGTTTAGATATTAGGAAAATAACTCTTTGCTTTGAGGGTAGTAAGACAATGGAACAGGTTGCCCAGAGAAACCGTGGATGCCCCATCCCTGGAGGTGTTCAAGGCCAGGCTGGATAGAGCTCTGAATAATCTAGTGGACCTCTGAATGATTTAGTGGAAGGTGTCCCTGCTCAAGGCAGAGGGATTGGGATTGGAACTGGATGATCTTTAAAGTCTCTTACAACTGAGGACATGGTTTGATGGATCAGAGTGAATCTATTGCACTGAGGTACCCAACCTTATGTGCTCTACTAGCCCATTTCAAATGTGTTTAAAGTGCATTAGCTTAAACTTCTTTCTCTGAAACTTGAAATAATACATTTTTCTTACATCTATGATGAATGTAAGAGTGTGTAGGTGTGAGCATATAACAGATGGTTGACAATGGAGGTCTGCAGAGATTCTCTCTACCTACTATCCAGCCTTGAAGAAATTCAGTTCATAATTAAGACACCCAAATGCAGGTGCTTACACGTAAGTGTCTGCAGGTATGCTTCTTAAATTTTGGTAATATTCAAATATTAATCAACAGAATCAATCAAAATTAGAAGTTACTCAGCTCACCATAAAATAGGTATCTGGAGGTATAATCTAGAGTTGAATTTTGAACACTATCACAAAATATCAGCAGTTGAACCACCACTATGGGGTGATTACTTGTCTGTTCTGACTGCAGAGAGATCTTAGACCAATAGATTAGCTCAGAAGCCTAACTCTGACATGGCTGGAATTAGACAAGATCAGTCTCACTGGTTTTATTGCAAGCTTTTTCCTTTCCTTCCTTCTCACTCTCATATTCATCCTTTGGACATTATTTCTGAAAAATTCTCTGCTACATTGTAAGTAAACTCAATATTACTAACTAGTAAACTAACATTGTTAGCAGTGGTTAAAAAAATGGGGACCTATCTTGTTTTATTTTCTCAAGTTTCTGTAAACCATTTTCAAAATTAAAGAGGTAAACAGATCTTGACTTCTCAATGGAAAAATAATCTGATAAAGTACTGTTTTTCTAACATGTATTTTTGGTTGCTCAGGACAGTCAGACTAGGGTAAAAGTCTTTGAAAGCAAAATGTCTTGTAATGATGAATCACAGCTAAGAAAGGGGATATACCAAATCAACTTCTTGGCTATATTGATTTCAGTGTACAGACAGCTCAATCTCTGATGTAATGGGAAGCACTGTCCATGGCACTTCCCTAAGGACTATGAGGCTTTATGCTATTACATGAATGTCTCCTAAATGAGGATGAGGATTAATTTTCAGAACTCTGAAACAAAAACTATATGTAAGTTTTGCTCTCTCACACTCAGTTGGATCTGTTACATAGAAACTCCCACTACTTTATTCTCCAAATTGCAGTAAATTGGCCCTGACATTTTGAGAGTTGGCCTTATCTCACACAACCCACGGATAAACTATTTTATTTTGTATTGTTTTTCTAAATTAAAGGAGCAAATTATGCAAATTAAAGTCCCCCCGAAGTGTTCTGTTGAAATATGCACCTAGACATGCCGAGTTGGGAAAAAATCTGTCAAGAGACCTGAAGTCAACAAATTTTCTTTTCAAGAGATACAGGGTTTAGGATTGTGTATTTACTGTTGGAAAGTCACTGACTAAATTAAATACAGTGCAATTTCAGATCTAGTCAAATCAAGCACAATGCTTTTCCACAAAAAATTCTAAGAGTCCACTATGTCCTTAACAATGTTAGTGTTCAAATGTATATGTACCATATATAGCATATTCATGCTGAAATTCACAATATCCATTTCCTGTCTTTGTCTTTCTTCTTTTTTGTATATAGTTCAGGGAGTAAAATATAATAATATGATCTGTTGAGAGCACTGAATCTCAAAATAAAATGTTTCAAGCAGCATGATTCTTATTGGCTCAGCACTACTAAACTCAGATGTGGATACTCATACAAATGCAGTCTGTTAAATTATAGGTTCATGTTTGATATTGTTAATGGAAATATATTTTTGCGTATGCACAAATATGCACTAATGGCACACAGAAGAAAGGCCATATTCTACGTAGATTAAGCCTTTATCTGAGTTAAAATCATTGTGTTATCCTGAAACTTCATCATTTTCTTTTTGACTGAAACATGGAATTTTTTCTCATTGTTGAATGTTTTGGTAGGTGTCTTATTAGATAGACTGACAAGGCAGACACACAGAGTAAATTAAAAACAAAGAGCAGTTCTCATTTTAACCGACACAGATATTTTTAAAATGAGATACCAACAGAGCTATGTTTCTCTGAGTCTTTCATTAATAGCATGTGAGTTGTCTTTCAGTATTACAGCAAATACAGCTGAAATCATTCAACATGCAACAACAGCCTGATGCTTCTATCACTCCACAGGAACCATGATACAGTTTCAGAATTTCATACAGCTTCATATAATTATGTTACTGAATCATTCTTTTGAGACAGAAGTTTAATCTTCCTAGCCAACTCCATGTTTAAAAACAGGCTGGCAAATTAAAATGAATGCTTTTCGGAAAACAGCTGAAGAATACACTAGGAAATCCCAGGTGAGTTTCTGACCATGCATGAGATACTGCATGACTGACAGGCTTGGTCTTCCTTCATATATGATGCATGTAAAAGATCATGTTGGGTGACTTCAAGCAGTAGGTAAAAGTTGTACAGAAGTTAGGAGACAGAGATCTGTAGGAGTTTCTGTATTTATGGTACTATAATGAGACCACAATTAGACATGCTTGGTATGGGCATGGACTTTATATTCTGATTAAAAATCTATCATAATAAAAATATACAATTAATAAAATACATCTTAGTAAAGTTATGGACTGGTCAACACCTGACAGTTGCCATTTAAACCTTACAGTGTGCCCACAACTCTCACTTTGCATGCTTACCACACAGGATGGAGAGAGAGCAACATTCTTATCTGACTACTGTTTAAAAATGATCTTTAAAATATCATCTTGAAATCTGGCAGGGAAGACCAGATAGTTACAGTGGCATGAGGCCTTTTCTCCCCACATTCAGTGTGTTACACGCTTGCACTCAAAGACAGTCAAAAGTGTTTGCAAAGAAATTGCCTCTTGCATAAATTTTCTTAGAAAATTTAAGATAGTTACAAAAAAGGAAGGGATTCTAGAGTGATTTTACGTTACTTTCACCTTCATTTGAATGCCACAGGAATCCAGTATTACTTCTCAGATTGATTAGTCTCTTAAGAACTTTGTCTTCTGCACTATCACAAAGACTCAGACTGAATAAGAGAACTTTGGGAGAAAAGACCTTGGTAAGTATCTTTATCCTGACACAATTAATAACACTACTACAATATTTTGGCCTTGCCTGTCCACTTACTTGGGTTCTTCAACATTTTAACCATCTTCTTTGTAACTCAGATCCCTAAAACTTTGATTTCCACTCCATGCAGTAAAAAGCAGATAATAATTATAATACTTTCTTAAAATGCTGTTAAATACTCAAATTTTACATCTTAGAAAACCTCTGGTTTCTAAAGGAAGACAGCAATGTTTTAAATTTTCCAAGAAATAACTTCCACATGTGCTGTGTTGAACTTTTAAATGCCTGCCTTTTATTTCATTATATGAATGATGAAGTTGGAATAATTCAGCTTCCAAAACTGACTTGACCTGAGCACAGGACTTTGCAAGAACATGAGCTAAGATTGTGGTAGAGAAAGGGGGAATGAACAAGTGTGGAAAGATGGCTAGAAGTTAATTAGAGGACATTGAGAAGTTACATTGCATCCTAACAGAAGTTAAAATAGTACAGGAATTTTAGGGTAAAATACAGTTGCTGCTCCCTGTCTGGAATGCATTTGGCATGCTCAAAACCTCTTCCACAGTGATTCTCCATACACACACACACTCCCCACACCTGCTAAGGGGATGGAACAGAGGGTGGAGCAGAGTGGAGACACCATGGCCAGGCTCTGTTGAAACCCTTGAAGGGAAAGGAACCTGATGGTGCTTTGCAGCTGATAAACCACATAACACCTGTCAGCCAGGGCAGACAGGGGACGAGATGTCCTGCTGCTGAGCCAACAACTGGGGCAAAATCTCTCTCCTCAGATGAACTTGCTTCACTGTACTCCACCAGTAATATTAACACACACCTCCATCCCAAAGTTACTCATCTCCATGGTACAACCACCCCTCACTGGGCACGTGCTCAAAATTCTTTTTGACGGCATCTTTAAAAGCTAAGCGAGAATATTTTACACCAATCAGTAACAAAGTCATGTATGACTAGAGTCACTCAAGCTCCATCTAAAAATAGAGAAATAGTGTAAAATCAAATTGAGAATGGGGTAAAGTTAGGGAAGACTCCATTTTAACTACAGGGTTCAGTCAATGCACTGCATTTGTCTTCTCCCCTGTAGAGACACCTATTGTGTAAGAATCACACTCTGTGTGTACTGAACAATTATTGGCGATTTGAGCTTGTCCATGTATTGCTTTGAATACATTTTTGGCATCAGATACTATCACCACCAATCCTTGAACTTTAAGTTGTCACAATTTTATATTAATAAAGAGTGATATTCCATAAACTGTTCCCCAGCAGCAGGGAACATACTGGAGTAAAGAGGAACATCTGCTGAGGGGTCTCCCTTTTGCTGCTNTGTACTGAACAATTATTGGCGATTTGAGCTTGTCCATGTATTGCTTTGAATACATTTTTGGCATCAGATACTATCACCACCAATCCTTGAACTTTAAGTTGTCACAATTTTATATTAATAAAGAGTGATATTCCATAAACTGTTCCCCAGCAGCAGGGAACATACTGGAGTAAAGAGGAACATCTGCTGAGGGGTCTCCCTTTTGCTGCTGGGGCATTTCCCTGAGCAAGTCAGTCCTGCCCTCCCATCCAGCAGGACTGCTCAGTGAAGGGTCCCCACAATGGGACACTGACAGACTGCTCGGGCACCAGGGTCTCGGCTTTCCTGGGGTGCCGACAGACAAACACTTAAAGTTGAGGAAATTTCCCATTTTACATTAAAAACAAGCATGACCAGGGATTTCTTTTTGGAACTCCAGATTTAGATATGATACTTTTGTTGCCTTTTTCCCAACCTGGACATGAAACCTGAGATAATTTAAATAAGATGGTAATATAAAAGAGAAACTTTAATAAAGGCCTCCAGGAGCAGTTATGGAAAGATGTCCACAAAAACCCACCCCTCCCTGCCAGGGGTGAGTAGATTTTATAGGTTTTATGAAATTAGCATAATTAATAAAAGGCACCAATTAGGAAGACAAGTAGTGATGTAATTTCCCCCCATGTCAAGCCCTTTCTCTGGAGCCCCCCTTCAGCACTTGTTGTACTTTGTCCATGAGAATGTACCTCAAAGATTTGTTCTCAGCCTCAGTTCCCAGGGATAACCAAGATAGCACTGGGACCTTGTACCTCTTGGGGCCTGGAGCTCTGGAATTTGTTTTGTCTTTCTGATTAGGCAAAGGCCATGGAAAAGTAGCTACTAACACAGTATGTGACAGAGTCACAAATATATGTGTGAAGAATACAGAGAACATAGAAAAAAGGCAAAACCCAAATGGCATCACTTTTGGGCTGGTAGAAGCTAAAGGAACTAATGAGATATGGCAGTAGAATGCAGAATATTAGATAAAGGTGAGAACACAGCAGTGAGTTGGCCAAGGGACTGGTACAGATATGGAAAGAGAGCAAGACCTGGAAAAGGGACTGGATGGGTGAAGCCAAGGCAGGCAGGTCCAGGTCAGTGGAGGATAGGGAAAAGTAGCTAAACCACACTATTATGTTTTTGTCAGGGCACAATGTTTTTGTGCACAGATTTGAAAGCTGACTGAACAAGATAGGGTATGACCATCCCAGCATCAAACCCCATGATTTCTCCAGATGTCTTGGACTCACTAGAAAGGCTCAAAGTTCCAGGCGTCTTTCAAAAGGTATTGAGGTGAGCACCTCTATGATTATCAATTGTTTCCTGTTTGTGCATCCCCAGATTGCCTACTGTCATGACAACTACAAAGTGCAACTCTGCATATGGGTGAGTATTCCAAGGTCCAGACATCCAGGCATTATGCTCTATGAGTCCAACTTTAGGCACCTTCTCATTGCTGATAACAAGCTGACTTATTGAGGTTCACACCTAAGAGTCTGACCCTCAGACTATGTATCTTTCCACTTATATATGGACATCAGGACTGTCATTCTCAAAAGAAATACTATCCATTAATAAGGAATCAACAAAGGCCTTGCTTTTGATATATCTTGCTGACTGAATATCATACCATGCACCAGAAGCGTTCTCTGGAATCTGGAGACAATTTGGGTAGGGAAATATCTGTTCTAAATTATGACACTGCGCTCATCTAGATTGTGAAGAAATAACCAGAACATAGCCAGAGCATGCAGCCACCCATCTAGGGAGATGTTCATTTGCTACTAATGAAAAAGATTTTTAAAGGACCATTCTCATTAGCTAAAATTAGGGCCTGCTTTCTTAAGAACACAGCTAAGAAATCATAAGAAATTGTTAGATTATTGAAATTCTGCTTGAAAGTGTTATGTTCAAAGTTTTGCCCACAAGTCACCTGAGATAAATGAATGAAACTACATCTATTGCTTAATAAAACTAAACATCCTCAATAAACCAAGTGCACTCACAAAAGATACTCTTTACACCTGCAACACATCTGCACAATTTCTCAATATGAAAACAGAAACGTGGGCAGCATTAAATATTTAATTCTGTAGTCGCTTCTCAATTTTCAGCAGTAACCTACAAAGACCTGTGAACAGTATTTGACCACCTCATGTGTTAACATGTACAATAACATTCTGCATTTTAAACAACCTTTTCTCCAACCCTCATAAACCTATAGAATCCTAATGCATATCATCAGTTTGACAGACTGAGGAAAGGTGGAGAACCATTCTTTCCAGAGATTCATCATCTCAAGAACAATTACATTCTGTCAATCAGCAGTGCATACCATTTGCTTTTAACACTGTAATTTTTGTTTTAATCATGTGCCAAGGAGGATAAAAATACCCAGGGTAGAATTAGAATAAACAAATTACAGAATGGATGACTGTGGGAACTCAGGGCTTGT
>VYXF01000019.1:4441-114874 GCA_013397295.1 Polioptila caerulea
CAATATTTCTGTTCAATATTGGAATTAAAAAGCCTCATCACCCTGGGGACTCTGTGTTTTGATCTTATTCTCTGTGCTGGTTTAACCCACAAAAGGATGTTCTGCTCCCCTGACTGTATGTAATGGTTAAGTTTTATTCTTTTATCTTCTTATGTTAGTGCTATTAACAGACAAAAATTGTCACAGGAGTTGAGATTAGTGGTTGTTGGTTTATGTGTTATTGCTGAAGATGTGGCAGGCCTGTTTTAACCCCTTCTGGTACATTTGGCATGTAGTTCTCCCTATGGCTTCCCCTAAAAAAAAAAATCAGTGTCCAAGCATGGATTTCTCATTTATAAGAAAAAGTGTTTTACAATTCTTTTTAATAATTTTGTTTCATATGGGACATCCACTAAGCAGCTGGTGATCATTAAAATAGTTTGATTTCATATTACAGAAATCAGGTTACTCTTTGAAAAATTATTTTTTCTTCTGTATGAATGAAGATGTGTGATTTTTTTTTTTAATCACTTTTTTCCCATAGGGAAATGTTTCTTACTTTTTAACTGACAGTTTTCAGTGGAATCTGTATACCTATTTTTTTATTTTATGTTTGGATCTGTATTCCCTATATTTTAATTGTAGGACACCAAATGCATTTCCAGGTAAACTGTAAGAATTGTGGTGTAGGGTATTTTTCCTGTTTACCTCAACATTATCTGTTAGGAAAAATTTACCACTTTGTAAAACTTTAAGAACTCCTTGATGATTAAGAGACCAAAATAATGAGATTTCTTGGCAGTGCACACACATGGCTCAACCACAGCAAGGACTTGCAGGATGTTCCATTGTAGCTAAATCAGCTGCACACAACATTAGTTTAAAAAATAAATCTTATTAAAGCAAACTTTCAGAAACCTCAGTGCAACTTGTCCATGTTGGAACTGTTTGTGATAGGGAGATGATCATTGGTGCTCAAGAGTTTGGTTCTTTCCACTTTGAAATGAAGTGACACAGGAGGAGAGTCTAAGGGAGAAGAATTTCCAACAGCTCAGCTCTTCTTAGAGAATCCTCCACAGGAAAAGTTCAAGGGTCAGAAGCTGCACCAAGGAAAAGTTCTGTTTTTACCTAAAGAAGATTTTTAGCAGTCAGTGGTGAACACTCAGGTTCCCAAAGGTGCTTGTGGCATCTCCATCCAAATCATCCTGGAAAATGCTCGACCAATGTGATTTAAATTGAGAGTTAACTCTGCACAGAGAAGTTCTGATAGGTGATCTGGAGCTCCTTGCTACCTAAGTGGGTTTCTTTTGTGTTTCTGCAAGCCTTGGTCTGCATTTATTGAATTGGAGTGTCCATGTGTAAACTTTGGTGACCTTCCTGATATTCCTGATGCTCCTGTTCCATCATTTCCTTCGTTCTCTTTCTGAGAACTTGGGAATGTTGTTTCAGTTTGCCTCAACTGCACCCCTAAAATAAAATAAGGGGGAAAGAGTTTTTAAAAGCTTAGAATAATAATAATAACTTTAAAAAATTGAATAAACCTCCCCCATTAAACTTTACTCTTAGTGTGTAAGCAAAGGGAAAGAAATGAAAGCTGGCAGAATAAATATTTATATGTAAATGAGTTAAATATGTTCTACAGGAAGGGATTGCACAAAACACAGCTTGGATTACAAGTGCCAAAATGATAGGTCATTATCACAGCATGGTAATAATGACAATTTAAAGTCATATTTTTGTAATGATGGCCACTTGTTCTCGGAACTCTGAAAAGAAATGTTAAATAATATTAAATAAGTGGTTATGCTGAGACTCATTTTTGTATCAGGCAGTGATTAAAAGCTGCAGTTCAAAATAATTCTCACCTGTAGTGGGAGTGTAGAGATTTAGTACTGAGGTGCTTTTAAAAGGGAAAAAAAAGAAGAAAAACATTCAGTAACACAATGCCTTTTAACACTTCCTGGAAACTGGAAATTGCCTGAGAATTCCTAACTCCATAGGTCCAATCCTTTATTTCTTCATGACCCAGAGATTGATGTGTGACTGTGGCAGAGGTGACTCTGTTGTACCTGCAGAGTGTGGAAACTGGGGACCCAGAAGATTTTTGCCTTATTTAAAATAGCTGGATAAGGGTTGAGCAAACAGGAACATGTGAACGTTTTACTGGAGATGCTGCTCTGAAAAAAGCTTCCAAACAAATTATCTGCTCTTGTAAGTCTGGCATTGGATGCTGCACTCCTGACAGTGATGTAAAGGGTTGGTTTGGTTTTTATGATATGAAAATCTAGGTGTGTAAGAAAAAAACTGCCTGTAAAGTAGTTTCTAAATGTAGTGTTTTATTTTAGAAGAAGAACAAACAGGAAATGCCCATAACAACAGGAAATGTGTATTTAAGATTATGGAGAATATACAGAGAGTTTTATGTTTAAATATCCATAAAACTACTTGGGATTTGATAGTTTCATAGTTTTAAAAAAATTTTCATTGCAGTATTTCTATATTTGGGGGAAGTTATTTATTTTATTTCATGTTCAGAGCTGACAAGTTAGGAAGCTGATTCAAGCTGACATTTAGTGATGAAACCAAAGTTTGAATAAAACAGGTTCAGGAGAGATAGACAGTACCAACAGCTAAAGTGATCAAATTTGGACAAAACATGTGTTGTCTGTGAAATTATCCATATTTCTGTTATTAGTAAGCTGCTCTCAAATGGTATAAATATGTTTGAGCAAAAATAATAACAGAATATGATCCAAGAGATAAATGAATGTCAGCCTTTTTTCCTATGTCCCTCTCAAAACAGGTTTGATGCAATTGCTTTTTCATAGAGGCGTGTTTACCATCTTAAAAATGATAGGATGGGATTTTTTTAAAATTATTTTTTCTTCTTTAGATAAAGAGTAGTGTGAAATGTGGCCAAAAAAAAGTGAAAGTACAAGAAATTGCAGCAGAAATTGTGTAAACCTTAAACTGTCATGCTAGTTGGTCATTATCTGCTGAGCATAAATAACCAAATGCAAGATAGAAATTGTTTTACACTGTTCAATGTTGGCTAATATCCTTCTTTGCATTAGAGGAACTTGAAGATTTATTTTCAAAATTATAAGTCTAACAGACTTCAGTCCTATAACATTACTTCTGAGCAATAAAATACAATTTTGATAAATTATTGTCTGCACTGAAATGCCCCTTCAAACTCAAGCCTTTTCCTTTCCCTCTCCCTACCAGATGAGCAAGCTCTTGGGTCCATATATTATTCATTACAATCAAATAAGACACAGTGGTGGCTCAGTAAACTTGCTTTTCATATAAGAATTGATTTTATTGAGTAATGCACACTGCAGACCCCAGCTTCCAGCAGCCAGGGCTGAAATGAGCAATTCTCTCATTGTAATAATGTGCCTCTGTCATCTCCTTATTATCAGCATGATAAAAGATGAAATATTCACAGATGCTGCCCTCCTAACCTGATCACAGTTTGATATTTGAGCTTTGGAAATGAGTTTTATGGGCTTTAATATACTCCTTGGCGGAGTGACCCCTGAAATTAAACATTATTACAGAGCGGATATTTAAAAAGCTGGGGCCGCAAATTACATCAAAATGAAAATATTAAGGAGTATTGTGACTATACCTAGTGGGAACTCACCACTGCTGAAATGGTGAATGCCATCAAGCTCAGCACACTGGTGTCAAAAACATCAGAAAAAAATAATAACAGCACAGGCACCTTGACTTCTGTTATTTTATACGTAGGGCTAAACTAAATTACTGGAGTGGGTTATTTTCTATAGGCTGGTTTTGCAGGAAAAAAGAGCATCTTGTTCTCAACTTTGTCTGCAGCACCCCCTCACAGTTCTGTAAAAATGCAAACACCAATAAAATATCCTCAAGTGTAGTGAAACCAAAGGCTGCACTTAAAAGAATAATCCAGCACAAGTAGGTGAAATATTTTGATTCCATTTGCACTGCTGTTGTTGTTTTTATGGACAGGTTCCTGCCAAAGTCTGGGATAGGAAGAGCTAAGGAAGTTTCCTGGACAAGAAAATAGAGGAATGTACAACATATTAAAATTTTTCAATCCAAATACTGTATTGCTAAAATTAGGAAATAACGAATTTTAAATCCCTGTAAAGGTGAAAGAAGAACATGTAATTTATTAATTTACATAAAACATCAGTTAAAGGATTATAAAAAAAGATTTATTGAAAGGAAGGGGATGAAATATTTGTGTGTATTTGCTTCAGCTTGTTTAGACATGCATAATCTAAAGAGAAACAACCTTAGAGAACATTCTGTATTTCCAGCCATCAACTTCCTTCTGATTGCAGTGATCATTAGACAATCCTGGTGGGAAGGAAGGAAGGAGACTGAAATTCAGATCCCATGCAAGGCATTCAGTGCACTTGGAAGAAATGGGTGGTTTTGGTTGAAATGTTTCTTTCTGTGACAGAAAGGAGAGGTGGGTTTTTGTTGGGTTTTTTTGTTGCTGTCTGGTGGAATTTTCGTTTGTTTGTTTTAACCTGAGGCATTTCATGACCACCTGAAGTTCTTGCTGGCATCAGTGTGCCTGCCTGAGTGCATGAACTGCAATCCCTTTTTTAAAACTCATAATTAATAATGCCTTTATGCCCATTATTTAATTTCTATTTGCATCTTAGCTTTTTAATCTGGCTGTGTACTGACATATGTTTAGCTTTCAGTCTATTTACAGTTCTGAGTTATGAATTTGTTGTAGTTTGGACATCATGAAGTCAATGTGATTGTAATACCCTCTGCATTGATCTTGCTAAAGCTCTTGCTAAATTGAGCTCAGCAGGAGCGTGTCCTGTGACCTCATAAATAGTGGAAATGATTGCAAATCAGAATTCATATATGTCCCTATCTCAGTGGGTAACTCTATCCCCCACAAAGGAATCAATCATCTCTTTCAAATTTCTGTTTGCCCTTTCACTCAGATATGTTTGAAGATAATCTGGAGAGGGAGATCTTGCCGAGTCTGACAGAACTGGTGCTGGAAATCTAAAATAAATGCCCTGTGTCTAACAGTACTGCTTAGGGATGGATGTTTCAAACATTACTGCAAAGAACTTGGGGGATGGTGTATTACAGTTCCTTAGCTGGGATTGGCACTTCTGAGGTTTTTTTTTCCTAAATTACGCTGAAATTTTATTACAAATAAGATTTCCTTTGTTATTCCTTACTGTGAAGAATTTGTGTTAATGACATTAAGTTTTTTCTGAGAGAAGAAATATTTCACTTTATTGTGTGTTACAGGGTATAATTTCTATAGAGACAGAGGGAAAAGCATAGACTATCTAGAAACTCTCTTGAAGCTTTTTGCCTTGGGAGAAGTAAGTAATGTGGAGGGTAAACAGGTAAAACAAAAAGTAAACTCCAGTCAAATCAGCAGCTAATGTAAGTAGGGGAAGGGAATATAGGGCAAGGCCTTTTGGGAGGGGAAGAGAGATATTTGACCTTGTCAATACCTGGAGAAAAGGAGTTTTCTGTTCATTCTGGCTGTAGTGTTCTAGAACAACTCTCTGAATGAAGCCCTTCTCTCTCTCTCTCTGCTAGGACAGAAGTGGTTCCTGTTGAAGTTTATTGCATGTAAAATCCAGTTGCTATGCTCAGATCTCTCACAGAGTACTCAAACTTTAGTTCTTGACAGCAGTACTGGCACAGGTTCTCCAGTATGCAGAGCTACCAGTGCTGGAACAGGATCAAAAAACCCATGGGGGTACAGATTCTGCCATGTAAAACAGAACCAAAGGTTTGCTGTTGCAGTTTTGTGTAAATATATTTCTATTAAAATAGCTTTCTAGCTGGGAATGAACTCTAGATGTCAAATCCCTCCTGAGAAGTAGAAATTGTTTAATTGAACACAATCTGTATTTATTACAATAAACACTGGAGCTGACCACAGGTGCTTTATTCAGGGCAAGGCTGTTAAGGACTGAAATATCAAACAGGAGGTCTGGGATGTGCGAGGCCATGATTTGAGGACACTGATTGAAGCCTGGGTGTCACAGATGTCCTGGATGTCACAGAACCAGATTCCTGGCAGTTTGCACTAGAGGGAGCTCAGCCTTTAGGACAGGGCTGTCATCAAATACAGCTCCCACTTGGGAGGGGAGTAGAGACTGAAACTTGAACATCTGCAGGAATGGAAACATTCAGGTGCACATTTCATTCTGGCTCACAGCTTTTCTCTTAGGACAGGCAGGCAGAGTGACTCCCACTGTGCTGCAAGCATCCATCAGCGTGAGGAACCAGCCTCTTCCCTTCTGTTTGTGGGGAAGGCAAGGATATGTCAGAGTCGTGTAGTGAACCAGAACTGTGGTCTGGTCCTCAGAGCTGTAAAATTGAGCTGCTGCCCATCTTTGTAGGGAGAGCCTGGCGTTATTCACAATGCTTCCAAAATACATTGGCACAGGTACCAGTGGTAGAAGTGTGTAATGCTATAACTGAGCAAATCTGTAGTAGTTTGAACTGTGATACCTCTTGATACTGCCAGAGCTGAGGAGGTTTTAAATCAAATTGTCCCTCCCTGCACTGGAACATCAGAAACTTTTCTTTCATTCATCCTGAGTGGCTGGGGTGCAGCACCATGTTATGAGCACTTTAAAGTGATTATGGGTCCAACTGAAACATGTTGAGCTAGAGGAGGGGTAGGAACAGTAACAACTGCCAAAATAAATATGTAGATTCTTGGAACTGCTGCTTGTTTGGTTTTTTAAAATAAGTAACTCTGTTACCAGTTTAAAAACATCATTTAGTGCTGCAGAATTTTGTAGTGCTGAGCTGTTCTTGGCAGCATGATAGCAGTGCTGATCTCTGGTAAACCCTCACTCAGTGTCCAAGAACTTCCAGCAGAGCAGAAATATGAGGCAGAAATAGCAAGGAAAACGTTGAAATCATATACTTCTGTGTTCTATCAAAAAGAGAATTAAAAAAGGCATTATCAAAGAATTTTCCAATTCTGACTTAGGCAGCTGAGACCACTCAAAAATCCACTGTTGTTAAAGGTCTTTGTGAGTGCTAGGGTGAAAGGCTACTGGGTTTCATTTTCTGAGACATGTCCATTCTGTTGTCCATGCTTATGTCATTTTCTGTCTACACATTTACTGGCATTCCATAAGAGAGAAAGTGTCTGAGAGAAGTAGCCATGGTAGTGACCATTATGATGGAAATCCTCATAATTTCTTCCATTTCCTGCACCAGTATCTGTGGGCAATTTATCCTGAGAATTCAATTGTTTTTTGAACTTTACTGTATCTGCATTTAGATTTGTTTATTCATTAAATTTTTTAAAATAATTTTTTAAGCAAAACTTTTGCTAAGTGCTTGTATGGTCTCATGGAATTTTGTTTGGTTTCTTTTCTGCTTTTTTTTTGTCAAACTAGAAAGATGCTTTTGGTTAATTTGATTTGGAATACAGTTTTCTTCCTCAAAGTGCCCTCAGAAGAGGGGAGGTTGTAGGACAATTCCATTCAGAAGGATTCAGTTTGCTTCACTGCCAACTGCAGGGTTATTTCCAAACAAAACAAATGCTTTAAACCAAATTATAGTCCCAAAGACTTTATGTAATAAATGCTGGAAACAGGTGAGCTACAGTAGTCTGAAATGTGCAATTGTGAATAATGTGTGTTGAAAGAGTTGTGATCTTTAAGCAAGGAGATGAAATATTAAATACTGGTTTTTAGATTGCAGTTGTAACATGGAAGGATGAGTTAAGTTGTTTGTTATCCTCTCAGTACAGGACAAGCAGTGCTGCAAGAAAAGCCCAATTGAAAGTGACAGCTCAGAGGAGGTGATGGGAAATGGTTTAGAGGAGGTTCCTTTGGCCACAGATTCTACAGGAATATGTGCAGACCTGGGGAGTTAACTGCAAAATATTTTGCCTCAAAAACATGTCTAATTTCATTTTTAAAACCCTTCCAGTCGAGGTGAAACTGTCTTGTATCTGTGTATTATTCAACCCCAGGAGGGTTTCATAATGGACATCAAAATAGATCAGTTGTGACAGACACTTCCTGAAGTCTGGCAGGAGCTGTTCACACTCGGGGATCCAGTGACCATCACCACTGCAGAGAGGTTCATGCATTTCTCTTGTGATGTTTGGGGAGGATTCTTCTGGTGCCAGGGATGAGATTGGGTCATTACACTCTCCTTTTAATTTATCAATTCAAATGTAGATGAGTATCACATGAGCTATGCTTGGTATATTTAACAGGGGAAAGAAAGTTTTTTAAAAATTACACCTTACAGCCCAGAATTCACTGGGCAGATTTGATAAACTGGGTATATATTGTATTTTTGTAGTTGCAATCTTCAGACTGATTTTATGCTGGAATTTTTCCAAATTAGAGAGAATTTCAGGAGTTTTTTCTCAACTCTGTGCCTATTCTTGTTTCTTCCCTTAAGGTGTTTATTATATCTCTCCTCACCATTTTATAAATATTATATACAAACATGTTTGGGAAAGCAAACAGCTTACTCCAGTTTTTGGAACACCTGCTTGGCTGCCCCTGTTAGCAGTGGGCAGTGTGGATTTGTGCAAGGAGAGGCTGCAGAAGGTGCTGAAAGCCTCACCCACCCACACCTGCTGTTGGTCACAGGAACTGGTGGATCTGGTGTTAGTTGAGTACAAAATATGCTACAGGACAGACCTCTAAATGATTTTTTTTCCTTGAGTGGTTTTGTTCTGTTGTCAATAGCATTGACATCAGAGGTTGTTGGTGCCCTGTGACTTTGCTGCTACACATGGGCAGCCTTTTTCCTGTGTCTTGAGAGGGAATTCCACAGTGGAAGTGTGTGAGAAATGGTAAATTTGTGATTCTACATTCCATGGACAATGATTGCTCAGCATCTTCTTTTTCTGCTTTTTTGCTTGCTTATACATTCAGTTGGACTCCTTTAAAACACCAGGGTACATCTAGAAGCAAAAAGCTTGTGTTCTTCTAGAAAACTCTCCCCATCACATCTATTTCTTTATCATAAAAGAGATTTTCTTTCACTACCTGATTAGGTTTGAAGTTTTCAGCATTTCTGGGAAGATTGCTTGGGAAAAGACAAAATGCTATTAATTGTAGCTAAAAATGAATTTTTTTCTGTAACTGTCATAAGATTTGGGCTAATTGATTCTCAGGAGAATGATGACATGGAGCATGCAGTAAGGAATATTTGTGAAGCAATCTGTAGAAGCCTAGGTCTGCCCTCCTCTCCTAATAAACCAGAAAAATTCATCTGCTTAAAAAGAATGAAGAATAAGACATCATTAGAGATTCTTTTCAGTGTGATTTGAGGTTAGTTGGAATTCCTTTAGGTGACAATGAATTTAGATCTGGCAGAACTCCAATTCCAACAGGACTTTTTTTTTCCTGCACATGCCCTGGGAGAAGGCCAGAGAAATTTAGCACACATAGATGAAAGAGAATTGCAGTACAAGGGGAGAGTAAGAAGAAGAAAACCACAGGAATATCACAGAGGATACAGGGGCTGTCTCTGAAGCTGGTCATTTAGAAAAATGGGATGATTGAGACAGAGGATGGGTTAAGTTCCAAGAAGTGGATGCTGTGAAGTGTATTGTGTGATGTGTGAAGATCTCAATGTTCCACAGACCCAGAAAAGTCTAGTGGAGTGTGATGTGGAAGCTGCCTTACCACTTGTGATCTTTGTGATTTTCAGTGTTGAGTCTGTAAAGAACCTTCCCCTTATTGAATGTAGAGATGTGGTATTAAGCAAACTTTAAAAGAAGTCATCCACCACATGAATCCAAAATCAAAAAGGGCTTTTTGAAGGGAGATTTTTGTGTTGCAGAACAGAAGAACCCAAAGCATCAGGGTGTTCCAGGTGAGCTACAGAGGCAGGTATCTCTTTTTTTACTGTGTGGCCCTACAAATCAGCAAAGTGATTTGTAAAGGATGTGATCTGCACCATCCAAATCTTCCCCTTAATCACCATACAGGTCTTCTTCCTTTCTTGAATTTGCTGATAGACCAGGGCAGAAGCAGAGCAGGGGAAACACTGGAAAAAGTGGGAGCACTAAATGGAGGCTGAAGTTAATGATATTAATTAGCTTTTGGTTGATGGACTATTTATTTGATCTGAACCTTGCGTAGATTGCAAGATCTTGTTTGCTTTCTTCTTGGAAATAGTCATAATTCTGAATCCCCAAAATGTCTCCTGTTCTGTGAGCTCATGAACTCTACACTAATCTACTTGATAATGCAACTGAGGATTTTCTCCTGAAGAACACAAATATTTTGGGTTCCTGCAGCCTGCATGAGGAATGCTCCTTAGTTATGAGAACTCGAGCATTTCTGCCCATAGTGAAAATGTCAAACGTCTTCATAGGATCCTGCTGGGGTTTTTTTGTGCACAAAATGTTGTGCCAGCCAGAGTTGTGTTTACTGCCTTCTGTGCTGACATTGTTCTGGTGTTGTTGCTAACAATGTGATGCTGTTTTTGTTGTGCTGACTGTGTGCTAGACATCTGCTGACTGCGGCTGGGATGTTTCACCCACTGAGCTGAGGAGTTTTGGGATCACTGGGGCATGATCAGGAGCACTTGACAGCCACAAGGTCTCAGCAGGGAAACTGTGCAATGTAGGCCAAGGCTGACATAAGGCCTGTCATGTTGGTACAGTTTAAGTTGCTTATGCCTGCACCAAGGCAGTTGCCTGAACTCCAGGCTTTATTATTTTTATTCTTTAGAGGAACTTGAGTTGGTTAGAATGGCGACTGGCAGCAGGCCCGTTACGGACAGTAGAGAGGAAAGAGGCTAAGTGTGAAATCAGCTAATTTCAGGCTTTCCCAAATCCATCAGAGGTGTTTTGGGTTTAGTATTTGCCTCACTGTTACCTCTTCTCTAATAAGAACTTGAAACATAAAGGTTTTATGAGATTTTTACTCCCTTTGAGGAAACCATTTAACTAACAGATAAGTAATCCCTANTCAGCTAATTTCAGGCTTTCCCAAATCCATCAGAGGTTTAGTATCTGCCTCACTGTTACCTCTTCTCTAATAAGAACTTGAAACATAAAGGTTTTATGAGATTTTACTCCCTTTGAGGAAACCATTTAACTAACAGATAAGTAATCCCTATTTTGCTTGGGAGCAAAATTCAATCATATTTCAGTGTTTGGCAAGATGACTAAAAGTTGTTTGTTGCCAGGCCCCACTCTTTCCATGTCTCTCTCATTGTCTCCCAAGGCATGTTAGCCTGCTCAGGCACAGAATAAATCCTTACATGTGCAGGTGTGAACATAGAATGTGTTAACACACATAAATGCTGAACTCCATCCCAGATTATCACCTGGTTTCCCTGCTAAACCACCCTCATCTTCTGATGTTGTGTATTTCAAAACAAGGCTTGGCTGAAGCGACAGTCTTGAGTTCCTCCTTCTTGACAACCATTGATTTTTCACAGCCTTTGAATTTTTCTGAATTGTCACAGCTGAATTTATTGAAGCTGGAGATATCTGAGTGTTAGACACTTTGAATGTGAATCACAGCTTGATACACTGGCTGCATGTTCTCATGCTGAATGCCACCTAGTATTGATGCCTTTGGATATTTTTCATGTATTTGTAATTCTGCAATTCTTTAGTGTAGAACTCTAAACTCCATATTCAGGGTGAGCTGCTGCTCTCCCATTTTGCTCAGACACAACAATTCCTCTGCAGGCCCGGCAATCAGGGACACCTCACTGCCTCAGGGCCTGAGAGATGGAAACAAAAGTGAGTTGAGGAGAGCAAACTTGGGGTAAAAAACTTCATTACCTGAAGCTTTAATTGGAGGATTAACCCCCAATATGCAAATGAACCAAACTTATAAAATGTGCAAACCCATGACCCGTGCTCCATTTTGGGTGTAGCCCCTGTTGGGCTTCATCTGCCCTAAATGTACCTGAAGGCCCTTCAATAAATGTAATACAAAAAATAAAACACAAAATGCAAAAATACAAGCTACAAAAATAAAACACAAAAGCTGATCCAGTGGAGACATTTCACAGCAGGCTCATCTATGGGGAGTATTAGTGCCGAGGCAGTGGTGCCATGTGGCAATTGTTGATACTCTGTGTGCCATGAAAACATGAATTAAAAGGCAAAGGTGCTTCCATGGGACTGATTTGTTGCTGTCAAAGCTCATTCATCACATCTCTCTACAACTGTTGTATATGCAGGTGCTTGCTGGTCATTGTGGGAGAGACCATAAATATGCAGCCAGTCTTCACAGGAGAAGAAAACATGGTCGTAATTCTTTCTAGTGGCAGGATCTCCATGCTTGGCTGCAGACACAAGCTCCACTCAGTCCAACATCCTGCCTCCAGCAGCAGCCACTCTTGGAGGCTCAGGGGAAAGCAGGAGGATGGATGAAAAGGGTTTTTTTGCATCAGATTGTCCAGGTGCTTTGTGTCTGTGTAAAGCCAAGAGGGCAGAATCTCCTGCTCGTGAGCCCCATGCTGCAGCTCTGCCTCAGAGGATGGGCAATGCATTTATTGAATGTGCCTCCTGCTATTCAAATGTTCTGTGCTCATTGGCTTTTGTGTTAGGAAACTCAGTGAGTGTTCTCTGGCCATCATCTGCAGGTTTACAGACTCTTTTAGAAGCCATTCATATATTTATTTCTGATTTTTCATTAACCTCTTTTGTCTTTCCCAGTTCTACTGAGTCCATTTTGTGATACATTGCTAAGGACTCTGAAAAAGCATCAGGCTTTTTATTTCCTTGTTCTTGGTTCTTTTCAAAACAACTCCTAACTTTCTACTTGCCTTTTAGATTACTGCTAAACAAGCTTTTTTTCATAAAACCACCTTCAGCTAATTCCCAGGATTTTTTCTTGAGTGATAATAAGCACTTTGGTCCTTGCCAATAAAGCATAAATAAACTTAAGTACATTGTTGTGTTATGTTGCACTTTTCACTGAATACTGGTAGTCTTTTTGTGACTTCTTTATTCTGCAGCTTTTAGTTTTATGTGTTTTTATTTTATAGCTGGCATTAGACAACTGGATAGACTGAAATGATTCCTAAGCTTTGTATCCTGCCTCTGATGTCAGAGTTAAGAAAGAGTTTGGAAATAGAGCAGGAGCACCATGACATTTCCCTGGCAGCCTCCTTCCAGATTCCAGAACAGGAGACTTTCTAAGACGGAAATATCATCTTTGTCTTCAGTAACTCTTAATAAACTGTGCTTTTGTGAATAATGTCCTTGAGTCCATTCACATTCCTTCTTTCCTTAACATGATCCTAAGTGATCACAGCGTCCTCAGTGATCACACAAGAAAATGAGTGAAACATTTTCAGTCTTCTATTTCTTAGGAAGGGAAAATTACAACAGGTAACAACATCTGACCCTTAATTCCATTTCTTTTGGGACCATATCTGGTGCTGGAGACTTGCACCAAGAGTTGCTTGTGTTATCCTTCACATCTGAAATGTTTTTGCTCATGAGGTGGTGAAACTCTGCAGAGCTACCACTTTGATAGAACAGATTGGGAGTTTATTTGTGGCAGGGGGAAGCAGGTGCATAAAAACCCAGTTACAGGTGAACAGCTCCTGAATGACTGTTTTCAATATGTAATGTAAACCTGTGCAGTTTGGCCTGAGCTAGGCTCTTATCTGAGTGCACCTATGTTATGTTGCTCATGCTTTTAAAAACTACAACTTCCCTCCATTCCAAAAGTGCTGTACATTTTACTTTAGCAGATATTTTAAGTTGCTAAAAATTATTGAAGAAGAAAATAAACCTACCTTCAAAATAAAGCCACAGCCTGATATATAATGTGAGGCCTAGAGAGGTTTTCAGTGGAATATTTTGTGTTTTAACCATGCAGTGGTCTGGGCACTGAAAAGCTGCCACTGTGATTCAAGGCTGAAGAAGAATTTATGTCTTTTATTAAAATTCTTGATCTTGTGGAAGGGAACTTTCCTGCAACTGCAGTGCATATGTCTGTCAGGATTTACGATTTTATTTAATTCTGAAAGAGAAAAGAGGGAGGGAGAATTCATAATGGGCTTCTTATGGATTAGAAATCCTTATGGTGCAGGCAAAGGAATGGTCTGCTCCTTCAATTTACTTTCATCTCAGAATCTCAGATGAGTAACTGTTACAGCCAAGATTAAACTTGATGCCCATTCTTGGCTTGTGTGGGCCAGATGATTGTGAAAGGAAAATCAGAGAGCACCTAAGGAGAAATTTCATTCCATAAGTGAGGTATTAGCAGGCAGAGCATTTTCTTGCCGGGCTGAGCTCTCACTGGAAGCACACAAAGGATGTTTTTAACTCATAGACAAACCCATTCTGCCTTTTCCCTGTCGGCAGGAGAGTGATGGCATTTTCTGGATGCTCCCAGGAAGTTAAAGTGAGAGCTTGTCACTGGGTGTCACTGTTACACCACGGGATCCCGGGTGAGAGTGGATTTCTCTGGCCTCCAATACAAAGATCTCCAAGGCTGGGCAGAGGCACATATGGCTCTGAGCCTGGAACCAGTTTTATGTACAAAATCCACTACAAACAAAAGGGTGTTTGCTGACAGGCACTGCAGTGCTTCTCCACTCCTTGGTGCTTCCTGATGTGCCCAAATTTGAGCTCTGGGTGGGATTTCCCTCCGGGTATTTTTGCATTTGCTGGGGCTGTTGGGGAGCTGTTACCTGCTTTTTGTGTGCATCACTGTTTAAAAAAAAAACCCAAAAACATTCCAATCACACAATAGAAAACTGGAAGGATTGCTAGAGGGCATCTGACCGGATGTCTGACCCATTCCCCCACCCCCAGAGGGACAATTATGTCCTAAANTATTTTTGCATTTGCTGGGGCTGTTGGGGAGCTGTTACCTGCTTTTTGTGGGCATCACTGTTAAAAAAAAAACCCAAAAAACATTCCAATCACACAATAGAAAACTGGAAGGATTGCTAGAGGACATCTGACCCATTCCCCCACCCCCAGAGGGACGATTATGTCCTAAAATATCCCTGATTAATGCATTTTTAAAGCAGCAGCACTGATGGTCAGTTTTCTTGGCTATCTTTTCCAGTGCTTCATCACTCTTCTCACAGAATTTTCTTAATAGCAAACTTGATGTCCTGTTCTGGAATTATGTTGTTAGGTCTTCTTCTACCCAGCAGGAACTAAGAATTAATCCATCCTTTCTGCTTTGCTCCAGACACTTAAGGGATTGTTTTGGGGATTTGGAGTATGTTTTGAACTTTTTTACAGCTAACAAATAAATAGGTACCTCAGGAGAGAATGAGGATTTTGGCACCTTCAAAGCAAAATAATATACCACGTTTCTTGTTAAGTAAGTGCCATGTCCAGTATTAAAATGCTTATTTTGTCTGTATTTTAGTAAAGGAGGGGGGTGAATCAAAGAAAATTAAACTTCTGTTGTGTTTAAAAACTCTTGCTGGTGATTCAATCTTTACCAAATTCTTCCATTGTTTTCATTCAAGCAGGGCAAAATCCCCTATAGTTCCAAATATCTGGCTCTGTTTTTTCCTGTTCTAGTTCAAATTGGGGGATTTTTCTGTATCTTGTAATGTAGAATATCACATTTTGGAAGAGGGAGGGAGGAAGATTTCAACTGTTGTGTAATACTAGAGCATCTAGTAATGTGAACAGCATCAGGAGGAGTATTTTGAGGTGGCTGGAGGCGTTTTAACCACTAGAGAAGGAAAATGCACACATTTAAACATTGAACAGTTTATAGGCATTGATTTCTGTGCTAAGTGATCAAACCTGCTTAGTTTAATTGCTGATGCCATAACACTCTTAGTTGCATTCTGTCTCTCCCTTAAGGTTGGATATTTGCAGGTCATTTGGTGGAACTGTGCATCTTGGGCTGGACTGATGGGGCCGTGCTGTGATGGTCAAATAATTGTCCCTAACACTTGCTGAAAACCTTCTGGTTAATTAAATGCCATGTTTATTGGTACTATAAATGGACACATGCTTTTATTCTTTCCTTGTTAATCATCCCACATTTATCAGCACTGGTTGACTCCGTGATCTTGAGATTTCCTGCTTTACTGAGGAAAACTTAAATTTAAAATTTTTATTTTCTCAGAAAAGGGGATTATTGCACTACTGTCAGTTGCAAAATGATGAATTTTTTTGCAAGCATATTGAATTGACCTGATTAGTTTTTGCTTTTGACTCCCTCAAACACAGAAGATTGTATTCCAGTAGAAGCCAATCATATTAATTACATCTGAAGAGTCTGCATATTCAAAAGCCATTGCTTGTTTTATGGACAGCAAAAATAAACACCATATCTTTTTAATAATTTTAAGTGGGTCACTTTCAGGACTGTATCTGCTTTAAATAAATTATCATATTGTTAAGGGCCATGGTCAAAAGCCTTTTATTAGGAAAGGGACAATTTGGGGTTTGTTTTGTTTTATAAGGACCACAAAATTTGTTTTTTGAAGTCATTACCAGCTGAACACTTTAAAGATATGATAGTACATCTCATCTGGTTTCTGGGAATTCTACAAACTGTGGGTAGGTAAGAAGCTATTTTTGCATGGAAGTGCTATAATTAACCATTTGAATTTTGATTCCAAAACTCCTCAGAAAGCAAATCACAATAAGGGATATAAGGGATATATATTTGTGTATCAAAGGTGCCTGTGCCCATATCACTTAAGTGTTTACTTAATGACACCTCAAGTGGGGTGACAAGAAGAATTTATCTGCAGATAAATTAAATTTTATCTGTAATGTTTTTTTCTGTAGAAAATGTTAAGGATTTTGTAAGGATAGAAACAATAGGATAAACTCATCCAGTAAGAGTGGGGTAAAATTGTGGGGCAAGGTTGAAATTTTTCTTTGCCTCTTAGCTTTACCACCTTAATTAACTTTTCCCAATGTTTGACTCAATGAAAACTCAAAATATGACAGTATTGTTCCTGTTAATTTCTAATGTTTCACATAATGACACGAACATTTTGCTTTATGTAAATCAATATTGAATTATAGTAGAGAATTATATAGAAACAACTGAAGGTAGCTGTCATACAGAATCAGATAATTTTACTCAGAGTGTTTCTTACCATATAAAAGAAGAATTACTCAGTGATGATTTGTTAGTATAGAAGAGACTGTTGTTACTCACACAGAAAGGGACATTACGTGCAGAGGAAGAACATTTGCCCTTAGTGATGCTTTCCATGTGCTTTTCTCTGAAATGCTGTTGCAATCCATTATTAACACTGTCAATTTGTGTTATTTTGTGTAATAGACCTGCATCTGGTGTCCACAAAGAATTACAATTAAATAGACGTTAAAACAAACAAATAACAAGAAAAAAAACAACAGCAAAAAAATCATGTTAATTTGAAAGCCAAAGCAAAAATTCAGATAAGGGCAAAGCCAAATCTGTTCAAGTGCTGTGTTCAGTTCTTACTCCATTTCCTGGTGCCCTCTTCACAAAACTGTTTGTTTGTTGATCTTTGTGCTGCCCTAGCTGCTCCTCAGCCCTGGGCTGTGTTTGCCATCACTCTCCAGACTCTCTGAGCCAGTGCTGTTCAGGAGGTGTCTGCAGAAAGGAGTCTGTGAACACCATGAAATAACAGCCTGACTTGACACTTTCATCTTGGAGGTTTTTTTTTTTGATTGCATTGGGAGTGTTTACATAACTGCTCAAAAGAGGCTTTTTCTATGTACCTGTTTACACATTTTACTTCTAAAATTCTTGAAGCCATCGGCCCTTGGAGAGTGCTTGCATGGCACTTGTGAGCCCTTGATTGCTGAGGAGAAAAGCTCTGTTAGTGAATCATGGGGAAAACATTCCATAACGAACTTGGTGTTTTAATGAGGGTCACCACCGCCTTTGCAGTGGCTGGAAGGAAGGGGATGGAGGAGAGAGATCCTGTGGTGTTGCAAAACTGTTTGAGAGACACAATAGTGGGGGAACGGCTCAGACACCGGCCTTTGTGTGCAAATTTCCCACCAGAACCAAGCAACTTCTTTTCTTTCTTTCTTTTTTTTTTTTTTCCCTTTTTTTTTTTCCGAATTTAATTAAGTGGGTTTGGAGTCCAGCACTGGCCTAACAAGCACTTCTTCATGAATGAAAGGTTTGTCTCTGGCAGTGAGGCAAGGCTCTGAACAATGTCAACAGCAATTACTGCCAGCTCTGGCCACTTGAACAGCTCCTGAGAACAGGAGGTGCTGAGCAGGCACTGCAGTGCTGCCAGGAAAGTGCTGGGGGTAGTCTTGGCCCACCTTCCAGCAAACTTGTCATCCCTGCACCCAAGATTTGAACCAGAATTATGCCTCTCTCAGAAGGATTTGTCCAGAGATGCTCCTGCAGCCAGGGAGTTTTCTGGCAGATGTGACACTCATTGGTGTGGGGGGAGCTGGTAGGAGCCTGTATGACAAGAGGTGATCTTGGTATGGGTGCAATCAATTATCCCAGAAATGATGAAGCTAATTCACTTAAATTTAAAAGGATGCATCCCTGAAAGTTACAGAAATCCTTTTTACGAATCCCTGATCTTTTAAAATTTGTAGGCCCATTCAAATGGGAATTAATGGGGACTTGGTGATATTTTTCCCTATATTTTTCATTTAGGGACACATTTCTTGTTACAGGCTTTATCTTTAAAAAACTGCACTCTATAGCACTGAGGTGACTCTTTCACTTGATAACTAATTAAAACCAAACATCCAACCCACGAGTGTCTGTGTTAGGGGAAAGCATGCAGCAGCAGCAGCAGCAATCTTGCAGCTCCTGTTCAGCCTGCTGCTATGAGAACACCTGTGCTGCCAGTTTGGCAGAGCATGTTCGAAGTGAAAGTTGTTATTCAGTCAATATTCTGTAGGAAAATAATGTGTTCTACAGCATCATCAGCATGAGCTTGTGATAAGAATTGAAATTTGTGACAGCACGGTCAGTGCTCAGTAGCCAACACGTTCCACATTCATGCACAGTTCCCAGAGTACAGAATCTGTGATTATTTATTTAAAACATACTAAGTTTGCTTCTGTAACAGGTTTCCTGCTCATATCCAGTCTCATTTCATTCTGTAAATGCCCTGAGAGTTTTTGCCAGGATAAAGAACAATTCTGTGATGCAGTTCTGCACTGTCACTCCACTCAGAGACCAAATGCTGCCTGAAATTGCTTCTTTTTACTCACATTTATGAATGCAGCTTCTGACTTGGGTTGATTCCTGTCAGTTTAAAGCCCTGGCAGTACCATTTAAAACCTGACAAGTTGTACAATGAACTGCCTGATCACCAGCATGATGCAGGCAGTGAGAAGTTTCTTTGGGGGCATTTTCACTAGCAGATCAATGTGAGAAATGCAACTCTTGAAATTAATGTAGTGCTTTATCTGTATAAGGCTTTGAAATTTCTTCAGTTAATATAAAACCCTCAGAGTGTCAGTCAGGGGGTTTTCACCCAAGGTGGCCATTTTATTGGTTTATTTTAGTTTGGGTTTTGTAACAGATTTTTGTAGTAGTAGTTCTCTTGGTTAGATTATCATCTAATAAGGCAAAAATTCGGGTTTTTATTTAAAAATGGGGGGAAATGTAGCAGGGATTACTAGTATGTTCCCAGAGGAGCAGCAGATCTATTTGTTGCTGTATGTTTTGTAATTATGAAAATATTTATTCAGGTTTCCAGACACTTTTTTCCTCTCAACTCTTCACTTATGGATGAACAGATTTTGAGAAGCCCAGCTGCAGCCCAATTACTACTCTCAGAAAAGCATCACTGAGTGTCAGTGCCTACTCCTTTTTTAAAAGGTGCTCTGCAGGTATGTCCTGATCATGCCAAACCAATCTGAACCTTGCCTTTTCCATTAAGTAGAGCACTCAGTCTGTGCCCATAAAGCTAATTTTTGACACTTTGAGTCAATACCCATGGCAGGCAGTTTTTTCTATTAGTGACTAATTATTTTCCACGGTGTTGCTCTGTGCTGAACTCAGCTGGTCACCAATGTTGTGGCAGAGAAGCAAGAAACTTTTATTTTCACAGTTAGGACGCGCCGTCCACTTGGTTTGTCACAGATTGCAAATGGTTCAGGAGAGTTTTTATTTTCTGGCTTTCTATGGAAGCTGTGCTTTTTTCTGTTTGCTGTTCTGAGCTCTGCTCCTGCTCGTGCTGTGCAGCACCTGGAGAGAAGCAGGAGAGCTCCCGGTGCCTCTGGCTGCTCTGTGGGGTCTGGGGGCAGGAGAGTCCCAGTACCCCCAGTCACCCCCGGGGGATTTAAATGGCAGAGGAATGCGAGATAACAATTAGCTTCAGTTCCTCCTCAAATTCCTGATCTCATCAGTGCACCCACGGAAAGGAAATTCGAGAAGGGAAAAAAAAAAAAACCCACTTTGTTACTTGTTTTGAATGAGGTAGATGAGGAACAAATTTTTGGTGCAGGGGAAGTTTAAGGCGCAAGGGCTGAAAAGAATTCACAAAACTGGGAAAAACTTTGGAAGGAGAGTCATAAATTTGAGTAATTTTATCAGTGGATGCACAGGGTAAGGAAAGAACTGATGTGATCTTCTCTGAAGTTTAGCTGCAAGATTTTTTTTCATGTGAACAGAAAAAGATTGGCAGCATTTTGCCCAAATGTGAGAGCACAAGATTGTTGCCTGTCTTCCTTGTGGCAGTGCAGAAGGACTTTTGTCTTGAACATTAACACAGTATTTCTGGAGTGACAAAATACACCCTCTGAAGCACAAACTTCAGCAGAGTCAAGACTTAACATGTGGATGAAAGACATGTTGGAGTGTTTCTTGGAATATTTTGAGTTTCAAGGTTTTTAGTATAGAGAAAGTGAATACCCTGAATTATATGATTTTTGTAAAAAAATTCTTCTTATAAAATGCTTAGTGTTTTGTAGAATCAAAAATAAAATTTCCACATGTGTCTGATGCCTTCAGTGGAGTTTCTAGGATATCACAGATAAAGAAGATTGTCCCCAGTAAAAAGAAAGTGTATATTTTTTTCCTTTTATTTTATGTACACTTTATTCTCACTCCATTTAATCAGTTAAATATCTGAGGTGAGAGTTGTAAATATTTTGTTATTTAGTCCATAACATTAGATGTGAAACTGGAATTTTTGTTCATACTGGTAGCTTTTTATAGTCAGTTCAGGCAAAGGCAAAATATTCATTTTACTCCAACACTGTGAGTAGTTTGGGGGCAGCTTTATGCTTATGCACAGGAAAGCCTGTGGCTCTTGGTGGCAGTGAATGGTACCCACAGTAAATAAATCCCTGTGCCAGGATGTGTTCTTTTTGTGGAGCAATTTGTACATAAGCTAGCAAGTAAAATTTTTAATTTAAATGCTCTCCAGCATGGACATTAATGTAGAAAAAAAATTGAAGAATGTAGAAAGGGACAAATGTCAGGTCCATGTGTATTCTCTGATTTCTTATTCCTGCTTCCTTGGAAGATGTGGTGGGGGCCTGTTTGTGACCCACCTTCATCTGGGGGTGTGCTGCCCTTCAGGGCATCACCTCAAGAGCTAAATTGTGCCTTTGTGTCCCTTGCACTGCTACCAGGTACAGGCAAACCCAGAGGATGGGAGAGAAGGCTGGGAAACTCCACCACAGAAAGAACTGCAGTGTGTCTTTAATAACACAACCTTTACTCGCTGACACTATAATGTGGCTGAAAGAAAGCAAAACTCTGCTGAAATATTTAGTTCCTTGGGAGAGCAGAGCGTAGATTACAAAGAAAGAAAGAAAATTGCCAGGTGAAACAGAATCTAGGGCTGTGGCTTCAACAAGAGTGAAGTTTTGACTTAAAGTCAGAGTCCAATGTAGTGACTGTGGCCTGAACAAAACGTGTGCCTTTGCAAATGCAGCAAAAAGGCTTTTTTAACTTGAGGTCAAGGGAAGGATGTGCTGAAAAGCTCAGAAATCATCAGTCCAAGTTTTTGGTTTCACTGCCTGACAGTGGCCATAATTACAGTGAATAGTTCAAAGCAAATAATTTCACAGATTTCTTTTTTACCTCTTGAAAAATCCATGAGTAGTTCACATGTTCTTTGAATTTGTTTGTTGTTAATATTTATTTATCTGTTCTTTGTGACTTTCTTTGGCTGTATCAATCACATGGTATGTTTTGTTGGGTGTTGTTGGTTCTTTTCAGTTTTTGTTTGTTTTTGTTCTAGTTGAATTTTTTTCCTCTTTGGACACAGGAAAAAGTAGGTATTCATAGAACTCATTCTTAACTTGAATTGTTTCAGGACCTAAAGAATAGATGTAAAGAGGGTTGTGCCTTTTCAAACAGCCTTACAAAAAAAAAATGACTTCTCTTTAGTACAGGCTTAAAATTACTGTACTTCCTTTAACAAGCTTTTATTCTAGAAAATATACACAGGAATCATCTAGTCTAAAATGTTCTTTGTCATAAGCACATTTCACTTTTGCTGTAATTGCTCCTCCTCATCATTAGAAGGCTGTAATAGGCATTGTGGAATGCATCTGTGTTCCTAGAGGAGAATGGGCTTTATCTCTTCTCAAATGTGAAGAACCTGCTCTATTTTCAGTAACCCTGACTTGTGCTAGTATTTTTTATTTTGGTTTTACAGTTAGTGCAGAATCAACAGAGGACTACTCTGAATGTCCTACAGGTACTCCAGATTTTTTGACAGCACTTCCTGGAAGACAGGTCTAGTCTAGCATGTAATTAATGCTGGTGATTCCACTCTGATCTTTTCACTGCTTTAATGTGCATCTCTGACTGAGAAGGAGATAATAGACAATCATGTAAGGAAATCCTTGATTATGGCTTGATTGAGCTTGTGTGAGCTCTAGAGAGCTGGTGTTGTCATGGTTTCCAGGCCATTTAACATATGACATTTTTACATAGACAAGATGTTAGATAGCCATCCAAAAAATTGTAATTTGGATTATGTCTAATCCCTCTTTGAAAGTCAGATCAGGTTTATTTTCATAGACAATCAGTGACCAGGTCTCATGTTAGAAGGTCTAAAAAACAGACTGCCTTCCACAAAACTTGCAAAACAGAGGACTTGTCTGGAAAGTAAAAAAATCTGTCATTCAACACAAGAAGCAGATGTGCAGCTTTTAGCAATGCATATTGGTAAAAAATTCCAAATTCTCTCTGCTTTTAGTCACCATATCTATAATGAATTGCAATTAAAAAAAACCAAAACAACAAAAAAGAATCCCATTACTCTGGAATCAGTTGTGTTCCAAAAATTCACAACCTCAGTTTGTCAACTCAGGCTGAACTTTCAAAAAAACATAGAATTAAACTTTAATATAGGTGGGAAGTGACGGCTGAAGGGTGCTCTAAAATAATCCAAAGTAGATCAGGCTGCTGTCCTTGAATTTCCCTTATGGAGGAGCTGAGGTGATAATAAAATAAATTATAAAACCCACTTAATACTGGATTGCTTTCAACATGAAATGCACATGTTGCTTCTTGCTCTATGGATTGTGTGTTTTGAGAAATCAGGTTCATGTGTTGCAGTTTAGCTGGGCAGATGTGATTTGAATTCTTAGATCAAAATACTGGGGATTTTCAATGTCTAGCTTTTGTGTATTGGAAAGCACAGATATCAGTGAAGTTCTGGAAACAGTTTTTTCCACCAGGAATTCTTCCAGAGCCAGCAGAGGGAGCACAATATAAAAAGTCATTGTACACATATGTCAACTTGCATGTAGTCTAAGTATTTAAAAGATTTCTCCAGGTATGTCAGTGTTGCAAGACCATTTTACTGATAAGTGAAGTGTGTGGTGAGGTGAGGAAGCATAAATACAGGAAGCAGAAAGACAGGGACAAGGCTAGTTTTCAAAACAAGAGATAATGTTCCTTATTTTCTGTATCTGCCATTGAGAATACAGGAATAAATGACAATATTTTGTGCTGGAATACTAGATAGTCTAATGCAGCTGCTCAAGTAATTTAGTAGCCTGTAGAATCCCTGTTAAAGTACGACAGAAATGCAGTTTTTACTGACTCAAAAAGGTCTTACTAATTTAATAATTTGATCATTAATACTGATTGAATGAATGGGTTCAAGGAATATCAGGGAGGTAGGTTGTGCATTCTTTGCTAGGCATGCACACAGATCCCAGTGAGCACCTTAAGTGTGGCTGTTGCTTAATGATTATAGACACCCTTGTAGCCATATTCTACTGGATCTGTTCCTTTGGTTTTGAAATTGCTCACAAAGTAGCAGCCATTTCCCAACTTTTTGCTTTGCATGTGAGTGATTCATTGACTGGGTGCTACTGTAATGCATGGGGATAACAGGAATGAGAAAATAATTCACAGAGCAGTGGATTTACAGCTCATCCAGTTCAGGGTTTTAATCCCTTATCCTATGAGCTTCTTTTATGTCCCCTGGTGCAGTCCCAGCAATGAGGTTATTGACCATGGCTGATGGAACTCCATAATTTTCACATGTTTTGTGCTATTCAGCAATGGAGCACACATCTTTCTGACTGACGAGCACTCTGAATCCTGCAGAGAACCAAAACAGTTTATAAATGGTTATACCTTCTCCTGTTCTTCAGATTTTTTGAAATGGGAAGCATCCATTAGAGGCAGCACCACAAAGTTTCATTGTCGGCTGAGCAACGGGAGAAGAGCTGTACATGATGAGGACTCTGGTTATGAGTACATTATTTAGGCTTGGTTTGATTATTTAGGCTTCCCCAGTAAAGTCAGATCTGTGGAACTTGAAGGGCAGTCCATCAGATTTTACTCTTCTCATCTAAATCCAGGATTTACTTGAGTGAACTGAAGATCTGCAGCTTGTGTTGACCAAACCAGGTTGGTGGGTTGGCTCAGCACTTTGAAATTCAGCCTCACTGCTGCTGCCTTCCAGAACAGGCCCACTGCCATCCTCTGAGTGCACTGTAAAGCCTTCACCAGTGATTAATGGTCAATGTGCTGATGGCTTTAATCCAGCACGTCAGTTATGTGCCTCTGGAGCACCTTCTTTCTACTGTCAAGCTTGTTGGGATCCGTGTGTCTGAGCTGTAGCCCGAGGCATTTGGCTTTTCAGCTGTGAAGACAGGATTTGCAAATTAAATGGAAGAATGCTAATCACTTAATGTCCTTGTTTGTTCCTTTTTAAACTTTGTAGACTAGACAGTTAATCAATTATTTGAAATGATGATTCCTGCAATGCTCACATATGAACACCAGCAGGCTGAGAAAAGTCAGTGGGCAATCTTGTAATAAGATTTTGAAGTGGGCAATTATTTCATTTCTTACACGGTCTTGGCAACTATAATACACTGGCAGTCTGTGTGCTGATGGTTATTCCAATTTACTCAAGAGTCATCAGTAACATATTTGTGGGTTTGTGTAACTGCAAGAGCTATAGTTTATTCTGGGGCACAGTTGAAGTTCTGCTGTATACTTGAAACTGCTGGGAATTATTGTAGTAATTCTCTCATTTTTCTAAGGTGCATGCTACTCATGAGTGACACAGGTTCTGGTAAAAGCAGCCAGAATATTCCAAATAAATGAGTCCTGTGTGAACTTCTGAAAATTGTCCAGTTCTTCTGGGTCAAAGTAGAGCTGTTAATGGAAATTTTCAGTCACTGTACCCACAAAGAGACAGTGAAGCAAATGTTATAGTCCAGAGAGAACCAGCGGCTGGATAAAAGTTACAAGATCTGAAGAGTGTGTTGAGGCTTTTCTTTCCCCAGCTGTTCATGGTGGGGTTTTTTCCACTTCTTCCAACTCAGGAGCTGTAGGAAGCCACCACACACCCATGCAAGGTTAGTGAATACCACGTCCTTCCATCTTCAGTGTGATTACGGTGCCAGATTGAAAATTGGTGTTGTGTGAAGGCATTAAGGACACTAAAAACACTGTGATACTGTGTACTTCTTGTCCACCAACCCAGCCCACATTTCCCTCATTTTGTACAAGCCAGTCTTGAACTAAATTCGTATTGCCTGTCCCTTGCTGAAAGATTTACCAAGAGAGAAGGCAACACCGTGAGGCTCACAGAGAAATGCACATTCCCTTATCAGGTATCCTGTTCAGAAAACCATCAGTGATTACACACAAGCTGGGAGCATCAGGGATTGAGGGGGACAGAGTGGCAGATGTGGGCTGCTCTGAGTCCTGTCAGGAAGGAATGATTAATGAACACCAGCTTCAGCTGAGGCTAACCTTTGGAGAGCCGAGCAGGACATCTGCAGAACTGTCAGAGCTTGACAAGGACAGAGCTGAACAACCAATTATTCCACCATCACTAAGGTGGGCTGTCAGTTTAATCCCAGACATTCACTTAGGCAAGGACAGGGAAATTTCTCCTTTACATAGCAGCACTCTGTTGTGACCTTAACTATTTCTGTACTGCTGAGGGGAGCCATGGGGCAGCACCACACACACAGGAACTCCTGCAATGAGAAAGGGTGGAGGAGTCAGAAACTTCGTGTTAAGCACCACTGTGCCTAGAGTTAGAGTGGTTCTCTACTCAACTGCAAAGACATGTGGGGATTTTTTGTGATTTTTAGAAAATGATGAATACAAAATGGAATGTTCTGCAGACACCGCAGCACTAGTCACTGATGTTGTCAAAGTTTTGTCTGTGACAAGAAAAACTGGCAATTGCCAACATTTTGTGACTTTTCTCCTCAAGAAGGCTGAGGATGGTTGTCACTGCTGGTCTGGAGGAGACCTGTGGTGTTTCTAAAGGCTCTGAACTCTAAAGGTTCTGTTTCCTGAGTGGGGCACTTGGTGCAGGTTTAGCTGCAGATGTGCACCTGCACAAAAGGTACCTGGGCCCTTCCAGTTTTTGTTTCACTCTAAAAAAAGTCAGTTCAATTTTGTCACACAGTTCAGGAAACTGTCTCAGATACTTTCAGTGCTACCAGAAAAAAAACCCAAGTGGATGGGAAAAAATGCAGCTTGGGTAAATCTCTGGAGGAAGTCACAGGATAGCCTTATCTTCTTGATTTTTTTTCCTAAGCTCTTTATGTGCTCAATGAACACAGAAAATGCAATTGCCACTGCACCTCTCTCCCTAGATTCTCCCTGTAAAGTGTGATTTTTGCCATGTTTAATTGGGATATTCAGTTTGTAGTTGCTTTTATCTGGGAAACACACTATTGTCACAAAATGAGGTCATGGAAAGTCCTGAAAATTTTGAAGTAGGACTTTGCAGCAAAATAAAATAAATCTTACTCTCTTGTGGTTCATTTTCTGAGTGTGTTGGAGAAGTTTTTATTGAAAAAACAGAGATGATAAATCCCATCTCTTTTACACCTGTGCAAATATATTTTCAAATATGTTTCTGTTATGCAGAAATTTTGCTAATGAACTCCCAGTCGAGGTTTAGGCATTATAGCAAAATTCTAGATAGCAGAGATCTTATCTGAATGAAGATAAAATATTTTTTTGTGGAATTATATTTGCAGATTGCCTCCGGTACATGCCAGCTATAAAAAGATGGTTTGCCTATCATCATACCAGAAATCAGTTTTAAAACAGCAGAAAATGTTTGGAATTCTGATTTGAGCTGTGTTGAAAATGGATAAAATATTGTTCAAAAATCTGCTAAAATATAATACAGAGAATATTGCTTTAACCAAGCAAATATTTCCTGACATGGTGAATTCTGTCAGCATCTGAATTTTCCTGTGTGTGTAGAATTTACAGTGCTGCATTCCTGTTCCTGTTTGGGAAACACAGGAAGTAGTGACAGCAGCTGAAAGAATGGAAACTGGTGTGCATATACCAAGAACTTGCAAAAAATTCATAACATATCATCTGTATTGCATAAAAATGTTCTTTGAGACATGGAGATATGCAAAATTTGTTCTTCAATTTCAAATGGTGTCAGCGCTCTTGTAGAAGGTGGAATTCAGTCTGGTGTGTCAGGGAGGCTGCAAGGGGAACAGGCTTGAATATTGATTATTTGATGCTGAATTGCAACCCAGAAATGTTGAAACAGCATGTATGCAGAACAGTGTTTTCAAAGCTGAGGTTAAGGCCAAAGTGATTGCTCTTCCTGCTTAGGAATGGATTAAATCTGAAATTCCAACATTAACTTCTTCTGCCCTGCAAGACTCATCCTGGAGAGTGAATCTATTGGTTATCTTTTATGTTAGTTGAGAGGTTTAAGGGTTTTGTTTGTTTGGATTCTCTTCATTTATCTTCCTTTCCATCTGGATTTGCAGGACACACAGTATTTATCATGGTCCAGACCAGGTCTTTATTGCAATAGAAAAAAACATAGCTGGAGTTAACAGGTAAAATTTTTGTTTTAATTGCATTTCCTAGAATTAGTTGTAGATTGATAGCAATTGTGAAATATTAATTTTAACCAAGGTGAGTTGTCTCAGGACATGAGAGATGGACACATTGTACTTTGGCCCAGACTCCCTGTATTACAGGCTCTCTTTTTGTGATCTTTGCTTTAAAGAAGAGTGGACAAGCTTCTTATTAATTACTACTGGGGAAAGTTGACTTAGAAATTCCTAAATTAAGAAAAGCAAATCTATTGACTGTTCCACAGTTGCAGTGAGTTGCTTGCTGGCCTTCACTTTTTTGACAGAAGATGATTAATACAGAGCATCATTCCTGCAGTCTTGTTAATAAATATTCACAGAGACATCCTACAGAGAGATCAGGTAGCTTTGAAATGTGAGCCTGAACCATGGGGAAAGTCAAAAACAGCCAGTAGAATGTAATCAATTTAAACTTAAAAAATGCTATGAAATTAGTTTCTTACCATCTAAATCTTTTATAGAAGTAAGGGGTATTTTCCTTCCCCACAGATTTGAAAAGCAGGGGTCAGAGGTGGTTGTCTTGAAAGCTGCAGAGCTCTGTATATCTAAATAAAGGCAATATAAAATGGTGTGCCATAATCAGGCACACATTAATGGAGTGAGCTACTTCAGGGAGGCCCCCAGTCCAGAACAGATCATTCCCTTTGTGCTTTCTGCATTGCATGGTTCCTCCAGACAAGGCAATGCTGCACTTCAGACAGCTTCAATCACAACTTTTAGACAGAATTTTTCATGGTTTATCATTTCTATTCCATTTTTTGGCACAAAATACCCAAGAAATGTGCCCTCGGATTGAGGCCACACTCACAATTGCTCTCTGCCAGCAAAACCAACTCTTGCTGGGCAGTGTTGGACTTCTGTCAGAAGCTGCTTCTGAACAGGGTTTAACTCTGACATTGCTGGGAGTGGGAATCAAAGCTTTATGGAATTGTGCTTTCTCCTGTTGGTCATTTATATTGATTACATTGTTGCTACAGGCCTTGTACGTTTGCTGCTTATGAAGTTGCATTATTGCTTAACAATAAATAGATGAAGTATCCATAAACGAAACAAAATAATTACTGAATGCAATTAGCCTTACATTTTCACAACTAGAAGGTTTAACTGAGTATGTAATGCGTCACTGAGTGATTTAACAGAACATCATAACTCTTTTCTTTTCACCATAGATTGTAACCTGGGTTTGTTTTTGTAATGGTAATTGCTTTATCTTCATAAATTCGACAGTCATACAGAATTTAACTAGTATTGTAACAGGAGTTCCCAAGAGTAAAAGAAGAAAACAACAAAAACCCCCAAGTGCTGTCAGTGGTAATTTAAATAAGAAAAGGCACGTTAAGTAGTTCTTCTTTCACTAGTAATAGAAATTAATTAGCTTTCAGCTGCTCTGGAGGTTTCACATTTTTGTTACGTTGTATAATTGTATGGAAATAGTTTTGATTCAATCAAATTATCTGGAGTGAGGGTTCTGCAGGAAGGCAGGGGTACATAAGTCAAATGTCAGCCTGCCTGGGTATGCAGACTGCAGAGCACCAAGAGGGTAAATGAAAATCCCCCAAATAAGTCTCAAATTTTGACAAAGGTTGTGTTCCAAGTCTGGAATGTGCTGCTAAATACGGGTCCCCTTGAAGCTTGGAACTTTTGAGTGTTCTAAACTAAAGTGTGGCTGCTTTAGAGTGTTCCCTGTAAGCAAATTTCCCTCCAAAGGCACCGTGCAGACACACATGGCACCATACAGCACCTAATGCCAGATAAATTCAAAGGAAAGCACTTGGAATACTTCAACAAGGAATGAATGGGCAGCAGTCTAGAAAAAAAAAAACAAAACTCATTTAATGCACTCAACAAATTTGCAGTGATATTTAATTACTGTTATGAGAGCTTGGAAAATCTGAAGGCAAGTAGACTTAAATTCACTGGAAATGAACACTTTTATTGAGGTTGAAAAGGGTTGTCCTTTGCTCTTGGTGGTGCTGGCAGAAACAAGGAGGCTGCCTCCTTTTATCACAGCCAAGACTTTATTTTCTCAGAGTCTTAGTTGTTGGTTTCTTGATTTTTATGTCAGAATAAATTTCATTCCACTTGATTTAGGTCGTGACTACAGAAAAAATTTGAATAGAGTGATGTGAGAGAAATCTGGCACTCCAAGTTTAGGCAGCCTGTCTGAAGGTATTGCAGTGGGTTCAACACAATTCATAAGGGGCCTTTTCATCCTGGGTGAATGAAAAAATCAAACCTGGCAGAAAATATCAAGATCCTTTGGTCTTTTCTTAGTAATTTATTAACACATAATAGAATTTTCTCTTGTAACTGGAATAAATGCATTTGGGAACCCAAATGTCATTTGGACTCCAGTTTTTCCAAGCACAGAACCTAGAATTAATCATTGGGATAGAGAGATTACTTTCTTTCTGTAGGTGAAGACTAAGAAGAGACAAAGGGACATATTTGTTGGTTGACCTTTGGACTTCATACAAAATATAGAGAGAATAGTGATGAATCTCCAAAGCCTGCTGGCATAGTAAAGTGCTTGGTATTCCATGAAAAAACCATCATGTATTCCCTAAATAGTTCATTTTGTTTTCTAAAGTTCTGAAAAACTCACTCTATTGAAATGCATGTTGTTGCATCGATTTTTCTAAAATACACCTTGTTATCTTTTCTTTGGTAATTGGTGACTGGTAATGACTTTGGCAATTTAACTTGTTCTTGCAGACACTTTTCCCATTCCCCTAGATAACTGAAGTCAAGAGAGAGGGCCTGTCTGTCAATCTCTGATGCCTGTCAACTTGGCTGATTGACAGCTTTTTGTCCCACAATAGACACCATTTCTGCAGCCCCCATTCTGTTATTTTCTTCTTTCTTAATACTTGTGGGGGATGGTGTTTGCCTTATAATCTGTGTTTAAAATCCAACTTGGAATGAGGCCAGCTCCTAAGAAATTATCACAAAGTCTTCTTAGCTTTGCATCAGGAAAATTCTCTGGAGAGTTTCATAAGCTGTGATTCCACCTTTCAAAATTACCTTTGCTCAAAAACTAAGCTTCCTTGTTCCTCCAAAATCCCCTTCAAAATCCAACAAAGAGACTCTGAGGGTCTGCCTAATATGTTTTGATATAAGAAAAGTAATTTGTTTGTGCTTTATTTTATTTGGGAAGTTCTTCCTCGTGGAATAACTGTCATAGAAATTTTTGTGTGTAAGAAATGTAGGTAAAACATGTGAGCCTGGGAGTAGAGAAGGGGAGGGATATTTGTTTTATGGGGAATAACTGAAACAGAAAACAAAGAAAACTTCTAAAAGGAAAGTAATGTCATTGTTCACCCCCCCAAACCATGCATTCTTACAAGCATTCCAGTCACCTTGGCATTAATTCACTTAATTGTGAATCAGCCTTCTGCTTTAGGATTGAGTTGTACTTAAATTTTAAGACTTTTTTTTATGGAAGAATCGTGTGTGAGAACTGATTTATCTAATAAAAATTATGTCAGATTTTGTGGGGAAAAAACCCAAATATTTTATTCAAAAGCTAAAATTCTTTTAATTTTAAAAATGAAAAACAATTGGATGTAAGTACAAAATCAATTGTTGCTGCCATGATCTGTGGAAATCAGTAAAGCTTCTGTGTCAGCTGTCTGGCTGTAGAATCAACAATACTGATGTCATTGCACTCGGTGTAATTTGAACAGGACAAAAGGAAATTAGGGTTGAAAAATTACAACTTTGAAATCTGAAGTACCTCAAAGGAAATACAAAGAAATAACCCCATAATACTGATGTAATTCTGATTAATCACAATATTAAATGTACCTGTTGGCTGGGCAAACACCAGTGTGTGTTTTGGGACTGTTCACTGATTTCACATTCACTGTTTAGAAGATCTTTAGAAGATCTTGTTATAAAAGAGGTGGATTCAAAACTTGAGTTCTTTTTGTGGGGAAAGGAGTGTTTGGTTTGTTGATGGTTCTTTTTTTTCCACTCAAAAGGAAATGTTCAATAAAGCTGGGATACTTCTCTGGTAACACTGTGTTCATAACAATTGAATTCATGAGTTTGAACATAAAGAACAAATAATAGCTAAATTGGGGGTTATTGTTTCCTCTAATAACAAGTGGAATAAACTATTCAGTTCCCAGTCAGAGCCCAATAAGCTGACTGGGAAATTGAAATAGATTTAAATAAATCCAGCATGTGGATGTGTATATGAATATCCAGTTCTGCTCCCCAACATGGACCTTGCGATCTTGAATCCCGTTCTTGCTGTAAAAATAGCTGGGCACCCTCAATTCTTTAAGAGTGTAGAGCACTCAGTATTTCAGGAGAAATAGTGTTGTGTATTCTCAGTTAAATTTCCCAGATGATGCCTCTGCTGCAGCATGCACTAAGCTGTTACTTTTTGGCCATGTGAACTGATGATGACAAGGGGCCCACAGTGTTGGAGAAAAAAGACCCGGCAGATGCAGCTGATGTGCTAGGAGATATTTACTGGGGGAGGACAGGGAAGAGGGAAGCAAATATGGGAAAATGTATAAGTCTTGAATTTTTTCTGAGGTCTTTAGTGCATGAATGACAATATAATATATTCTGCATGCATTAGGAGAAAATACCCCAGTATGATAGAAAGTGTTGGAGTGATGCACTCTGTGCATCTTGAGTCCATCTAGCTGGTTGTGTTTGGATGTTGCTCACCTTTTTTTCCAGAGTTACAAAGACTAGCTCAGGATAAAAATGGTCTCATTCCCCAGAGTGCTTTTTGTATAAAGCAGCCACATCCTCTGCATCAGGAAACACAGATAGCAGGTAGGAATGACAATTTTTAGGGGGCTAAGAAAAAACCACATCTTCAGTGCCATTTCCTTTTCAGGGCAATTCTTTCCTGTCCCTGCTGAACAGTTCTTTCAACCTGCCAAACTTATGGTTAAGGGAATGTTGCAATTTTCTGAGCTTCAGAATAGGGGGCAGTAAGGTCACAGTATTGCTTGAACAATTTCTTTTTTTTGTGCTACTGCTGGAGTACAGAGTGTTAAAGTGGTTTGGAATGACTGCATGTTTGCTTTTGATTCAGGACTTACCTTTCATCCTGTGATAAGCTGGTGTTGCTAGAACCCCTGCTGCTGCAACAGACTCGGTGGTGGACAAGGTGTAGAAATTGTGATCATCCAGTTAAGGACCATTCTGAAACGTGGGTGGTATTTTTAAATTGTCTCCCAAACCACAGTTTGCATTTAAAACAGACCCCACTGTACGAAGAAGGGCAAAAATCCAATTTATGCTTTCTCATTTGAGCACAGAGGAGAAGCTCAGACAGACACAGAAACACCCATCATGGGAACCAGGAGGCCAAGTCTTGTTTGTGCTGTCAGTGGTGCCAGCCTGATGCACCAGATCTGTGAAGATCAGTCTTGATCCTTGTCAGGAGGGCTACAGAAAGTGCTTTCTACACCTGTGGAATTGCCAAACCCTTTCCTAAACCAATAAGGGAGAATAGTTTTAGAGGCCATAATCACATCTGTCTCAAATCTCCAGAACAATCATTTAGCCTGGCATGGCTATGGTCTCTGAATTATTTTTGAGTCATCACATCAATGGTGCTACTAGCCCTTCATTTGCAGATGTTTCTTTAGCTACAGCAATACCTCTGGTCTGGATTTTATGTGCAATTCCATTCATTCCCCAACCTCCAGTTTTTCTTAATGATTGCGATAAAGGCACTCCTTGCTTTTGAGTTATTTTTCATGTGCCTGTATTCCTAGATGTACCAAGTGGAGACTCTTGTTTTAATCCCTATGCAGTTTGTTTGGGTTTTTTTTAACTGCTTGAGGTCTTTTTTTCTCCTTTACTAAGCAGGCCCATATTCCAATTATGCTTTGCAGTTAATTCCTTCTGGCCTGGTGCCATTTTTGTGACATATCTTTGAATTCCTTCTCTTCCTGTTCTGTTTCTGGGATAAAGCAAACAAAACTGAAACCAATATTCTGGGCAAGGTCATGCTATTGATTTAAACAGTGGCATTATTATTAGCACAGTTGGTTTCTGTCTAATTCAGTAGTTTTTCTTTTCTGACTGCATGGCACTTCAGCAAAAGACTGTAGAGTTTTCCTCTCAACTGAGAGCTCTGAATGGTAGCTGTGAAAATGTGAATGCATAATATTGAAGAGATAAGGACATTGGTGGAAAGTACCAGGTGTATAAGAAAATGATGTAATTACAGGCTTTTGTCAAAAGAGTTCACAAAGCAAAGGTAGAGAGAAGAAGGGAGAAAGAAGAATGAAAAATAGGTCAGAGATACTCATATGAGAAAGTAGGTGGTTATGGTGAGAATGTGGTTGGAGCTTTTGTATCTCAGGCTGGAAGGTGATCCTGGGTCTGACACTGGCACCTTCAGCAGTGTGCAGTGTTCTGAGCACTGTGCTGGTGCCTTTTTGGGACTACCCAGAATCAGAGGCCAAACAAAATTAAAGGAATAAAAAGCAGTTATATTTATTGAAGGGCCTTCAGGGACATTTCAGGTGGACAAAGCCCCTCAGGGGCTACACCCAAATAATGGAAGATGGGTTACAGGTTTTCATACTTTTGTTTGGTTCATTTGCAGATTGGGGGTTAATCTTCCAATTACAGCTTCAGGTCATGAAGTCATTTACCCCAGGTTTGCTCCCCCCCAACTCCCTTTTGTTTCCATCTCTCAGGGCCTGAGGCAGTGAGGTGTCCCTGATTGCCAGGCCTGCAGAGGAATTGTTGTGTCTGAGCAAAATGGGAGAGCAGCAGCTCACCCTGAATATGGAGTTTAGAGTTCTACACTAAAGAATTGCAGGGTTACACATATATAAAAAATATAAAAGCTGAAATCCTAAGGGATCAGTGCAGGGCTGTATCAGGCCTGGGTGTGTCTCCAGCCCTTAGGTGATCTACTGAGATTTTCTTTACACAACCAGAAGCCTCCATCAGATTCCACAAACTGGCAGCCCTCAGTTCTGAAATAACTGTAAATTAAAGCAGTTTAAGTTAAATCAAGATGTTGTACAAAATTAAGCATTGGCTAAAAAACTGTGACAGCTCCTACCAACCTGAACTCCACATGAACCTACCATAAGGTAGAACTGAAACATCTGAGGTCTTGGTTATTTCACCAGGCATCATTCTAGACTCCAGCTAGATGCTCTTACATTAATTTCTTGCAGAAAGAGCATTTAACTGATTGTCACTGGGTGAAAATGATGATGGAAGCCCTGATTTTGCACACAATGAATATATTGATAGATTTATCTCATTTGCTGTACTTGTCTGTCATGTCTAAGGACACTAATGAGTTGGTTTTGGGGATTAATGAGAACTGTAATGAGTATTTGCAGAATTGCTGCATTTTACCACCTAATAATGGGAACACCAACTTCAGTTCTTTCAAGTCTTTAATTGTCACTGTGGGAATCTTTAGCTACTTTTCATCAGACAATAAAAAAATCTCAGAAAAATCAACAAGATGTCGATGATTCTGCTGGAGTTGCTCTGATAGACAATTTCTTTGACTGTTGCACTCTAAAGTAATAAATTCTTGCAAAAGTCTTTGAGAACTAAATTTAAAACAGATCCAGCTCAAACTCAGATTTATCCTATTTGTTCTTCCTTTTGCAATAATTCAACTTTGAACAGAAAAAGATACAATGACAAGCTTTTCATTGTTTTTAGATAATAAAAATATCTGCTCACTGAATAACCACAACTATCAGGAAAAAAAAGAGGTTAAACCAACAAAGCCTGAGGTATTTTGGTAGAGTCTTGTGTTTTTGGTTACTTTCTGAGCAGTCATAGCCTCAACTCCCCATTTTGGGGGCTGCATATTCCTTTACATGTGCATTTGAAAGATACTTGCAAACGCTGCTCCTTGGCTCAGATTCATTGCAGAATTCATGAGTGCTTCTTACTCTGGGTTGGGATGTTCAAGGCAAAAGGTTAAACTAATGACTACTTTTTGTTGTTTTAATGACTACTTTTCGCATTATGCAATCTTTGCTTTGAATACCAGTGTTGGACTATTCAGTCTTTCAGTCCTTTTTCATTCTGTGCTGTCTCTTAAGCTTTTCCTACTCTTTTTCTGGCACAGCAGCTGTTCATCTGGGCAGTTACACACCTATCTTTTCCCTCACGATGAACAAAATATGATATAAAAACTTCTTGTTGTCTTTCTCTGAAGGATTCACTTGTGCTCAGTGAGTCCTTACTATATTCTGGGAGATGCTCCATCTGTGCTGGTGCTGCACACAGATTTTAATTTTTTTATAATCTCTATGCAGGCCTCTACCAGTACCTTCAACACTGATGTGGATCCTTCTTGTTTGTGTTGGATAATGAATGCAGTTGGTGAACAGCAACAGCTTTTTGCCATGGATAGAAAAAACCCTACAATTTCCATTCTTCACATCACGCTTCTTTCATTACTCTCTCCTTCCTCCAACGTTTTTGAGTGTGCAGATGTTTCCTAGTTAGTTATTATTTAAGTGGGTAGCTTCTTGCTAAGGTGTTAATTAAAACTTGCTGTCCAGAATCTCTGGGTACAAGTTGCAGTGTAATCTGTAGCCTCTAGTGCATCATTGTATCTCTATTAAAAGGAATTCTTGTAATGATGCTGGGATTTAATTAGTTTCTTTGCTGGTGTTGTAAAACATAGTGATAAATGAGCTAACAGGTCCATGGATCATTATTCTACTAGAGATGAGCTTATTAGCTAATTATGAATCATTAACAAAGTCTACATGGGATTTGCTTATCTAATTCAACACAATTTTGAACATTCAATACTCTACATTCATTTCTTTCAGCTAACAATATTGTATTTAGATTGTAATCTTTGCATGTTTTATTCTGGGAATTTTTTTTCTTTAGTATTGAATTCTAAATTAGAATTATATTCTAAGTGCTGTAAGAAGACCTGGTGTCCATCTAGGATGAATACGAAACTGCATTGTAAGGTTTTACACAGCTGCATATTTTTTAGTTTTGGTTCTGACTATGTGTTTATTAATCATCCAGCATTGCAGGAAAGACAGAAACTCAGACTGTAATCGACTTTTATTTCTTAAATAATATGCTAACTAGAGGAAAATTAAATAATCTGTGCCAGCAAGAGCTGAGAACATAGAAGGGAGCACATTCTGTGAGTTCTCAGTTTGGAGGCAGGGATAAGGCACGTGTAGCACCAGTGCAGTTGACAGAAATGATGGGAGTTAATAACACAAGAGTGCACCTCATGGAGAATAATCACCTGAGAGATGCTTTTAGAAGAAAATACCCAGGAATATTTGGTGCTGTGAGTTTATCTTCAAATAAACCAGACAGAATTTCAGAACTTTGCACTTCTCATTGAGTATCTGCAGTCGCATAAAGTGCATTTTTCCCTTGACCTTCCTGGTGCTCCCACCTTAGATGGGCTTGGGGCTGGTTTTCTGCTGAGCCATGTGAAGTTGTAAACAGAAACTACTTTGGTGTAACCTGCTTTGTCTCCTCAGCAGGAAATAGCTTGCTCAGGTGTGTAGGAGTGCATCCCCCAGGCCTGTGTCTGATTGTCACAGGCTCTGACACATCTGTGGAGTCCTGCCTGTGCCATATTTGTGTCCTGCCTCTGTTCCACTGCTGGAGAGAAAGGAATGCTGTGAAATGGGCATTTGGTCTTCTCTGTCCTTGTCTTGAGTGCTTCATAAAGAAACTTGTGTGTTCTCTTTGGAGGGCAGGCTCCTCCCTTGGCTGGGTTTGCTTCTCCTCCACTCTCCCAAATGTAGCTGTCATTGAAAATGACCTCTGCATAATCTGTCTGATTTGTTTCTGTGCAGGAAACTGTTGATAATCCTTGAGGAGAAATCCTGGCAATAATGTAACAAAGATGATGATACTGATGGCAGAGGTGCTGCTATCATACACAGTGCTATAAATACAGAGTTAAAAAATCAGGATGTTTCATAAAAATTGGCAGCTGAAAATGGATACAATTTTCTTGTGATTCTACCAGGATCCTCTCTTCTGAATTTCCTATTTACAGAGCCATTAGTTCTAACACTTTCTGATCTTTTATCATGTCAGAGTAAATATTACTTGGTTTGTCCCAGTGGGAGCAAAATGCGTACTATTTTTGTTTCTAAGTTATTTTCTTTCTCTGAGACAACCTTTTTATTTCTTCCTTTGAAAAAGATTTGTAAAATGACAGATGAATTTCCAGCAGTAGTAATATTTCTTAATGGTTAAGGAAACAAGTTTGCACTGCAGAGATACAGCCATGAAGAAAAAAAATAGGAGAATTAAAAAGGCGTGGTTTAAAAATAAGAGGATAATAACACAAAGTGGAATGCTAGAAAGGTTCAATATCCTTCATGGTACAACTGGAAAACTTGAATTTGTAAACATATACTCTGTACCTTAGTTTCTGTTTACATGTGCATAGTGCCTTTTCAATTGCAGAGTACCACTGACCATGATTTACAGTATTATCAGCTGCACTCAAATCTTTACATAACAGCCATTAGATATTGTGCAATAATTTATGAATTTTTAACTACTTATTATATAGATAAAAATCTAACCTAATTTAGATGATTTTAATAGAAAATAAAGCAGATACGATGTCAATATAAAATATCTATTATATATATAATATTTATATTATATCTATATTAAATATCTAAATTCTATTATTTTCTAGTTAGGATAAAATATTTGCCCTCAACATCTATTTCAAATGGCAATGTTAATTTTTGTTGTAAGCAAAGCACTTGAATCATAAGATTCATGATGAATAACATTTTTTGGATTAGTCTCTGTCCAGCTCTGGAAGCAGTGTGATTATATCTTGTAGGACACATTCCAATTTCCTGAACAGTAGCATGTGGACATTTAAATGGATTGAAACAAAGCAGGTTAATTATTCAGGGACCTCAGACTAAAGTTAATTCACAACTAATGTGTTGTGTGCTCTCATTACACACTGAATCTGTCCCTAGATTTCTGTGAGTACAGCCACTCACACGTACCCAGTATTGTCTGTCTGACTATAGGTTTGTTTTCCTTTTCAGTACCTGTTTTGTTCTTTTCAAAACAGAATTCCTTTCTTTGATACATGAGTGCCTTGATAGGGATAAAACTGTGTTCGTGCTCTGATAAATCACAGTACTGACTTCTGGGTTTTGTGAGGGTTGTAGAAAAGGAGGTTTGGCAATAGCTTTGAAGATCATTATTCCTACCTCTATAAATATATATAATAGACAAGAGCAGAGAATACTAACTTCCAGAGCAACATTTACAAACCTTTATCTCCTCAAGGTGATGCCCTTTAATAGAGGACAGTGCATGGTTCTTAGTTCAGCAGTTCTGTCAAGTCTGAGGCAATCATTTGATTTCACTTTTATACATATGCTTAGGTGTTCAGAAAATTCCTGTATGTAAAAGAGAAGTTCTGAATACTATAAGCCTAGGTCATTCACAAGGAGGTAGATTCTTGAAGTCTTATTAGAGATATTTTCTGTGAACTGACTTTATTCTGACTTTGACTTACTTTAGGCAGCAACATGCACAAATATGGGTGCTATTGTACTTGATACTACTTTTGATTTCCATTTTAAAGGATCTTGTAGTTGCTTGAAGCTGTTCATGGGCCAGAGATCAAACAGCAATTCTAAATGTTTGGATTTTTGACTCTTGCAAGAAGAAAAGACAAGGATTTTCTTTGGTTGGTTGGGGTTCTAAATTTTATTGGCATCTTTGAGTGGGCTGAGTAGAAGAAAAACCCAAGTATAATTTATTTTGCCGAATGTTTTGGAAGTTTTCTGTATAATTCAGTGTTTTAATCCAATCTGATGATGTAGAAGAGGATGCTTCTACCTTAGTAGAAGCCAGCAATATGGATCTCAGGGGATAAGAGAACAAATTTAGACCAAAATTCCAAATAATCTTATTAGAATAACATGCAAAAGAACGTGGTGGACGATTCATTTGTCCCTCTACACAGAAGTTTATCATGGTTTTTAAAGATCTGTTGCAGCACAGGAGCCATTATTGACGTGGGACATGCTTTGGGTATGAATTTCACACAGGTCTAAGAAAAAGAAGGTTTGCCACTGAGTCCACCTGAAAATCTGGGAACATTTCACAGTTTTTCATTTATGTTTTTCATACCATGTCTTTACATAACCACAAAGTGTTAGAATCTAAAACACAGGGTTGTCCTTACTTTAAACAAGAGTAACTCATTGCAACAGACACAAGCTGCTGCTCCAGGCAGCTTTAACTGTAATGTGGTTTCCCCAGGAATCATGGAATCATGTGTTTTAATTAACTCTAACAGATATTTAATGGAGATTTAATAAGACAGTTATTGTATGTTAATTGTCAACTGATTACTCAGAGGTTTTTGCAATTATTGAAGTTTACTAATTATCCAATAGATAAATCAATTTTTCATGTAAAAACCTCACATCTATGTAAGCAATAAATATGCTGGCAGATGATGGATACTGTCATAATGAAATGAGAGATGTGCTGTGTAGAATGAGCTCCTTGCAACTTCTCTGCACAGGCAAGAAGAAAACAGTTCACCCCTCTTGACAATGCTTTTCTTGTTGAATGCAGCTCAGCTGCTGGTGCACAATATGTGGGTGTCAGTGATGCCTTTTTGGGGCTGCTTAAAAACAGAGGCCAGACAAAATTAAAGGAATAAAAAGCAGGTATATTTATTGAAGGGCCTTCAGGGACAATTAGGGCAGATGAGGCCCCTCAGGGGCTGCACCCAAATAATGGAAGATGGGTTGCAGTTTTTCAGACTTTTATAATTTTGGGCCATTTGCATATTGGGAGGTAATTTTCCAATTACAGCTTCAGGTCATGAAGTCATTTACCCCAAGTTTGCTCCCCCCAACTCACTTTTGTTTCCATCTCTCAGGGCCTGAGGCAGTGAGGTGTCCCTGATTGCCAGGCCTGGAGAGGAATTGTTGTGTCTGAGCAAAATGGGAGAGCAGCAGCTCACCCTGAATATGGAGTTTAGAGTTCTACACCAAAGAATTGCAGGATTACAAATATATGGAAAATATAAAAGCTAAAATCCTAAGGTATCAACAGGACCTGCAGCAGTAAGGGGTGTGGAGTTTTGCTTGAAGCATCTGTAGGGAATGAGACAGGGCCACGAAAGCAGCTCTCATGTCTGCATCCTCCCACCAGGGTTTCAAATGAAGATGTGACCAGTAAGAACTAAAGAAACTCTCAGGACTTTCTCTCCCTTTCAGAACAAAGACTGCATTGTGATGTGGATTGGTTGTCCTTTGTGTGTTGAGCAGGAGCATTGTGGAACAGGAGTTTTGTTTTTAGAAACATGTCTGGCATCAAGCTGCACTCAGTCCCTGGCAAATGCATCGGCACATTCTGTGTATTGCCGATTATTAATCAGTACTCAGTGTATTAATGAGCAAAGTAACTGTAATCAGCTCTGATTTATGCAAATTAAATGCAACCCTCAGACTCTTGGTCAGTTGCCAGGACTGTCTGCAGGTGGTGAAAGCACGGGTAACCTTTTTTTTTTTAAGATAAGGATAAAAAGCCAAGCAATTTTCCTAGGAAAAAGATTCTTGCTGCTAATAAAAGTATTTCTAAGTCTTTGATGAGGGCCCCAAAGATGATCAGAGGGCTGGAGCATCTCTGCTATGAAGACAGGCTGAGCAAGTCTTGTCTAGGGATGTTCAGCCTGGAGGAGAGAAGGCCCTGGGAAGACCTCATCACACCAGCACTTAAACAGGGCTTGTGAGAGGGAGGAGAGCAACTTATTACAGGGGGAGATAGTGCCAGAGCAATGGAGAATGGCTTGAAAACAGAAAAGAGATTTAAATCAGATGTTATGGAGAAATTCTTTGGTCAGAGGGAAGCTGTTGCTGCCCCATCCCTGGAAATGTCCAAGGCCAGGCTGGACAGGGCTTGGGGCAGCCTGGGAGAGTGGAAGGTGTCCCTGCCCATGGCAGGGGGGGTTGAAACTAAATGATCTTCAGGGGTCCCTTCCAAGGCAAGTCATTCCATGTTTCTATGATTCTGTGAATCTGCCTCATGTGACAGTCTTGCTTANGGAAATGTCCAAGGCCAGGCTGGACAGGGCTTGGGGCAGCCTGGGACAGTGGAAGGTGTCCCTGCCCATGGCAGGGGGGGTTGAAACTAAATGATCTTCAGGGGTCCCTTCCAAGGCAAGTCATTCCATGTTTCTATGATTCTGTGAATCTGCCCCATCTGACAGTCTTGCTTAAGTCCTAATTCATTAAATGGGATACACCTGCTCTAACCTTTTACAGGTGGAATGACTCAGGACACCTGAGAGATGCAAACAATTGCCTTAGAATAGAAAGTTTTGATTTCCAAGTGGAATGTTTAATGCTGCTGTGTAACTAAGCCTGTGTGGGACTAAAGCACAGAAATGAGACTGAGAAGTGCTCACCAGAAAAAAGGGATTTCTGCACTAATCATATCAAACCTAGCAGAGTATTTGAAGAATTTGTTGGATTTAAAATAACAGCTGAAACAGATTCTCACCTCAGTTGCTTAACACACCTTTAGGTAAGGGTGTGCTTTGCCCATCCTTAGGAACAGATCAGTTTGACTTAATTTACTTATTAAAATGCAAAGTAGCAATGCTACTTCAGAATGCAACAAAAAGCTGAAAGCAGCCTCTTAGAGTACCAAACTGCTTCACTTCCTCTGAACCTGCATTCCTCAAAATTAGAGAGAAATTTAAAGAAAATCCTTCTCAGAAAACAGCAGACTCATCCTGCAATGGAAAGGAATGATCCCAGTGGAAAGAAGCACTACTGCCAGACAGCAGCAGATGAAATAACACCCACGACCTCTGATGTCAGAGGGAAAGGTGCTTCTTTTCCTGCACAGAAATCTTTCCTTGGGTGGCAGGCATGATCTATGCTACTCTGTCCAGGATTAGTGGATTATCTCTGCTCCTCTCAATTTAGAAATTGAACATGGCTGCCCTGGGCCCTTTGTCAGGGGGACTTTTTATGTCTTTATGTTCTCCAGTCCAGCTTCTCTCCAAAAGCCATTATAGTGTTCACTTGCAGGAGGCAGAAGCTCAGGGATGCCCACTGACCAAGTGAACATATTTAATAATGTGGTGCACTTGGGTGACACAGTGCTGTCGATGGCTGATCAATAAATGCTTCCTGGTGACTTCTAGGCTTCCTGCATGTCCAGTAAATAAATCTGATCCTTTTGAAGATAGCTGGCCCCAGACTTACATAATTTATCCTCAGTTTGTCTTGTCCAGAGAGAGATTTTAAACTTAGACAGTGTTTTGGCCCATTTAATCCTTCTGTTATGCATTTAGCACATGTCCATGACTGCAACTGTGCTGTAAATGACAATATCAGTGCTGTAGTGTGAAACAGGGATGCATTTCCATTTCTCTTTGTAACTGTGGGGCTTCCTGCAGAATAGGCTGCAAGATCCTTTCATCCCACATCATCCACCTTGTGCATGGCAAGAGGAATAATGTCTGTGAATCTCTCTGGCTGCTAGCTCTCTAATGGGACAGGACTAGTCAGCCCTCACATTACAGACAGGGAAACAAGCTGTGTGTGTTGGGTTTTTCCAGGAACTATGTCAGTTTACACACCTGCAGCTTTCTGGGAAAATCCCTCACTGCATTAATCTGCCACAGAAAAAGCATTGGACAGGTTTTTCTTGAGGCCTTGACAGTAATTCTCCAGAGGCTACAGATGTCTCCCCTGCAGTTACAGAAATGATTACAGTACAATGTAGATGTACCTGATATAATTTAAGGCTGTCTAGCTCAGGTACCAATCATGGTTTAGTTGCTGTAGTATAAAGCTGAGTATGGATTGATTTTTCTTGATGGGATTTCAGTGGAGGTTAAATGGCTTAATTCAAGCTATGCAATGGATACCTTCATATGCATGAGCCTTATTGTCACACATTAAAGGGATAATATTGGGGAAGGGGTAGAAGAAGTCGTTGTAATGTGAGCTGCTGAAAGGCCTAAATTAAGTATCTGAGCTTCAGTGAGACCAGAGTGGTCTTTTAAATCACTATTGCACCATAAGTGGACAGTTCTACAATGTCTTATCCTAATAAATGTAGTGCTTTTCAACAGCAGCTCTTTACTGTATTTAATTTGTCTTACATCACTTTCCTCCCTAATTGGGAATGTTTTTTAGTGTAATGTAGTAGCCCTTCCCCCTTGTCCAGAAATAGAGCACTGCCCATGGGCTTTTAGCTAAGGATATGCCATTATGGTGCTCTCACGTATTTGGGGTATTAGTAGAGTTCTTCTCATCATTTCAAGTGTTCAGTGACATGCTGCTGGATTTAAAAGACATTTCAGACCTTGAATGATGAAAATATTTGTGGCCCTGTTTAAGAGAAAAGTAGCTCTTTTGGTTTTGACTAATAATCACAGAAATTCTGTAAAATAATCACTGAATATTCTGAGTTAAAAGGGACCCACAAGTATCATTGAATCCACCTCTTAACTGACTGGCCCATATGGGGATCAAACCACAACCTTGGCATTATAACACCATGCTCTGATCAACTGAGCTGATAATGCCTGTGAATATTTAGAAAACAGTTGTTCACTTTGGTGTCTTACAGGTTTTCCCTGAGTCATTTGCAACTCCTGTGCTGCTGTTGGGACTCCAGACTTCCTTATAACCATTTTCAGGACTGTAGTGTAGAGACTAGTGAAACTTGAGAACCTTGATCCCACAGATCTTTGTTCTCACCAGTTTTAATAGTGATTTTCTTTACTTTCTTGTCTGTCTTGTCCTTTTCACTGGACTGCCAAGTGAAAGAAAACCAATCACCATTCTTTGTTTTTTTCAAGGGTTGTGAAATTACTGCTTTAACTCTCGTGTAAATGTTACCACTTGTGCTTTTGTATTTTAGAATCTTGTCCTATTTTACAGGAGCATTTACACATGGGTTCACACATCCTATAGATGTGGTTCAGAAACTCCCCCTTCTCTGCTTGAAGCCTCTGTTTGGAGAAGTTCTGTCCTGTTAGTATGAACTGTAAGGAATGAAGCAGGAGAAATAATGGCATTAGTCTAAGATGCCTGTAAATAGAACAGTAATTTTGCTGGTAAATGCAATACAGCACTGGGCACATGCTCCAGTTTTCCTGTCAGCACTGTCTTCTCATCTGTTACTGTTTGCTCTGCTGTCATCTTTACTGTTCATCACTCAGGCTCTCTGTATGCTGGGCACAGAACAGCTAAATCAGGAACTTTGGGCTCAAGTGAGGGGATGAATTCTAACCTCTCTGAATGAGCCAGCCCCCAGTGATTGCTGAACCGACTCTTTGGTTCCTCTATATCATAGCTTTCTTTTCTCTTGACTAGGCTATTGTCACATTGCTGTTGACCTCTAAACCCACTCTCCCCACCCCCAGCCTGAACTCTGGATTAGACTTCCCAGGGAATAAACTATGGGCAAAGTTCTACGAGCTAGAAAGAGGGGAAATGGTTCATGCTGCCATAGTAACGTGACCTCACACCATATTCCTGGAACAAAGATGGTTTTCTTGTCATTTTTTCTGCCCCCATGAGTGTGTAAGCCCTCCTGCTGTTTCTCCACTCGGGAGGGGAGTTAAGGCTGTGCACCACACTGAAAAGAAGAGGTTCCTCTTCCTTGCCTAAAGTAGGGCAGTCATCTAGGAAACTGGGGAATCAGGTGACCAGGGAAGAAAAAAAAACCTACCAAACCCAAACAAACAAAAAACCACAAAAAAACCACCAAACCAAACCAAAAAAAACCAACTCCAAAACAAAAGAACTAACCCCAAGAAACACCCCACCAAAAAACACAGAGGTGAAGACCTTTTGAGCAATAGTGTGAGTTCAGAGTCTGAATCACATGTAATCGCCTCAAACCCTAGGTATTGCAATTTTTAAGTCAACTAAGTTTAATTTTTGAAGTGATGCATTTAAGAAAGAAAATCCTACATCCACATTAAAAGTGTTGTGCTCTGAGCTGTTTGCTATTGCCAAGGACTGAGATGTTGAAGCTATCTCAGCATCTGTGAAATGTCAAATCAGAAATTGACTGTTGCAAAAAAAATAAAAAAGGGAATACGGATGCTTGGGAAAGAAATAGCAAAGTGGAAAAGGGTTGTTATAATAGAGTGTAAGTCTGCAGCCTCCAGCATGGTAAATATTACACAGTTTGAAAGACCCTGTCTAAAAAGCACATGGTAGAACTGGGACTGAACCAGTGTGTGACACCAGTGCCAGAGAGGGGCCTGACACTGCTGCTGTGTGAGAAACGAGAGAGTGAGCCCAGAAGAGGCTTCAGCAGAGACAGCAGCTGAAAAAGAGAGGCTGTGTGCTGACCCTGTCTGTGAGAACCTGCAGAGCATTGCATGGGGGGTAATCTACCCTGCACAACATCAAGAGAGCTGTAAAAGTTCTTCCCACACGACCTTGGGCTCAAGAAGCCTCCCAGCTACTGAATATTAGAAGGTGGGGACAAATTTGGGCAAACAATCACCAGGTAGTAAGTCTGTTGGGACATTTCTCCTCAGGAGTAAACTACTGCCCACTGCCAGGGACAGGCCAGCTGGGCTCCATCTAAAAGACCTTTTCTACAGAGCTCCAAGTACTGCAGATTTCTAACCCTAACAAATGCAGTCTAGTAAGCACAATACAGGTTCACCAAAGCTCTGGTACTTTTCATAATTTTTGCAGTGTAGTGTCAAGTCATCACTGTCTCTGGAAGCAGCTCCCTTGATTTAGATGCAGGTAGAAACCAGTAATGCCTGCTTCAGCAAATGGCAACATCTCAAATTGATTGTTATTCACTTAATTTGCAGATGTCTTTACATGAGGGGAAGGGTCAAGGGAGGAGGGCTGAGCTACGCATTTCATATCGATGATTATTAAATACTACTCTGTCACCAAATCGAGGCTTTTTCAGTAACCCAAGGAGCATTTACAAGTGGTCTTCAGCAGCTTTCCTTTTAAATCGCTGAAGATAGGTCTTAAAAAATAGGAAAACAATCAATCATAAAAAAAATCAGCAAAGGAAAAAAGATGCTGGGCAGGGAATGATGATATTCATGGGTACATAAAATCACGGGCAGGTTTTGGTTTGAATATCTGTTAGCTTTGAAGAGTTTTCTATTTTTACTTAAAAAAAAGGATTGGATTCTTCTTCTGCCTTTGAGCAGGGCTCTTGTCCATCAGTTCTTGGGCTCCTCCTTGACCTCTACTCCTTGTGCAGAATGTTCCCAGCAGCCCTACACCCATGCCACGCTCCCCTTTAGGACAGCAGTGCCCAGTATTGCCCTCAGTAGTCAGCTGGGTGGAAAACAGCGAGGAGATGTTGAGTGCTTTGCACCAGGACTTTTAGGGGAGCAAAGGAAGGTAACCCGAGATGTTGAGTGCTTTCCACCAGGACTTTTGGGGGAGCAAAGGAAGGTAACCCTTTCAGGGAGTCTCTCAAAGCCCAAGCCCATTTTCTGTTTCTGTCTCAATTTTTGCTCTATCCCATTGCTACTTCCCATTCTTCTTTGAAGTGTGTGATAACAAGGAGTGTTGCATCCTTCTCCATCCTGCAGCAGTGGAAAGTCTCCTCTGGGGTTCTCAGAAGAGGAGCTTCAAATTATCCTCTCATTAGTGATGATCCATCCCTTCTGCACACTGTGCCATGCCATTGTACTGCCTGAGCACCGAGCATTAGGAGATAACTGCCTCCACAACATATGTCATCACTCATTAAGGGACCCCTCTCAGATTATGGCTGAGGTTTAATGCCTTGTTAAAGATGTTTAACACTTACAGTTTTGTTTTTAATTTAGGAAGCAGCATGATCAAATTGTGCCCTGAGAATTTCTCTCAGATTTTGTGAAATTTGCAGGTTAGCCTGCTCAGAGGAGGTGATCCTTAAATTGAATTGCAGCCCTCCAAGGCGTGTTTGAATGTCAAGCACTGCCATGATCTGACATGTTAATGGCTTTGAGAAAACAATGTGTTTCAGAGGTAATTGCTGAAGCAGTGAGTTCCCAGCAATATTTTACTTAAAAGAAATGTGCTGTTTCTCCACTGTGGAGACTGGAACAATGACACTGAACAACTGAGTGATACAAATCTCTGCTTGCCTTTTAATGGTCATTACATTCTTCTGATAGACTGGAGCAGGACCTCTATCCCATCCTTTGTTGGAAGCCGAAGATAACATTAGAATCAGATATTACATTTTTATTGCAACTGGACTACATAATTTATTTTATTAAAAGAAGGAATATTTCAAAAGTTGTAGATAAACCTGGAATGAGCTTCCTAAATTAAAAAACCATTTGGCTCTTCCAGCGAGGGTCATCTTCAGTTTTACCAGATAAACTCAACTGGGGCAATTATTCAAAGTAATCCTGTCGCTACATGTTCAATGCTTGTCTTTTAATTAACATGCAAAGCAGAGATGGGCAGCAGCTGCCTCATTTTTCAGGCAGCCAAGTATGATGGTGAGGCTGGAAAAGAGGCTCGGTATTAAGAGAACTGCCTGGTGAAGATGAACACATGATGGTAAAAGGATGAATCCTCTAGACTTGATGATTTAAATCACTATAAATATGGTTTTAAAAAGTTCTGACTCTGTCTTTGGAAAGTACTTATTTTTTAAAGAACAAAATCATTGTTGATTATGGAGCTGAAAGTCAGGTTCGAGTACCTGAAAGTGCATGAAGTTCCTGAAGGAAGCCTGCAAGAAAGAGAGATTATTTACAAGAGCATGTAGTAAGAGGACAAGGAGGAATGGCTTCAACTACCAGGTAGTTTCAGACATTAGGGTGGAATTCTTCCCTGTGAGGGTGGGGAAGCCCTGGCAGGGTGTCCAGGGAAGCTGGGGCTGCCCTTGGATCCCTGGCAGTGCCCAAGGCCAGGCTGGACATTGGGAGCTGTCCCTGACATTTCAGGGGTGGCACTGGGTGGGATTTAAGATCCTTCCCAACCCAGACTGTGCTGTGGCTCTGAGATTCATGTGAGTACATCTTTGCTGGGCCCTGCTTCAGCTGCAAGATGAAGTCCTTGATTCTGCAGATTTTATTCAGATTGGGTAGAAGCATGATGCCTGACCAAAATTGTCACACTCTTTCCTACAGCCTTGTGGGGCAGATACATTATTTTTTTGTGTATATGTTTAGGTTCATTCCAAGCTGTCATCAATCTGCAATCTAGATGCAAAGTGAGGGTGGAAGAGCTAATGGTTCATTTATCAAGACTTCATTTTGATAATATATGTATGTATGAAAGCACGTGTGTATAGTAAAAAATTGGGGAATTTTACTCCCTCTACCTTGATTTAATGCCATTAAGTGTATCATTTTAGTTAAATGATTTTGTAGCAGAGGGGCAGCTGCCAGACCATGTTGTGAAGTGTCAGAATTGTGGTATTTGTGAATGTGATTCAGCTGTGCTGCACAGAGTCTGACACTTGAAAAAAGGAAACAGAAACTCCTAGAGAGTCCTTGAGGAGTAATTTCAAGGTCAGCCATTAAAAAATGGGATGGATTGTTCTAAAAATAGAGGGGAAAAAAGCAAATATCATTGCTGGTCTTTTAATGATATATGCAGTAAGATTTCAGTCTAATTTCAGTGTTGCTCTTCGGAATTCATCCGTCTCTTACAGAAAATTCTTAGAGAAGCAATCAGTGAAAGCAAGTGTGGCATCAGAAAAGAGGTTTGCTGGGCCAAGCATAAACCTTCTTAGATTTTGCAGCCTAGGGGCAATAAAATTGGGAATTTGGGAGTCAGTTGGGTAAATGTGGGACAATACCAGCATGGGAAAGGGGAAGATGAAAGGAGGGATGGATTTGTGCCCTCAAAGTGCTCTGAACCCTTGGCTGGGGCTCTGATACCGTCATACACAGGGCCTCTACAAACCAAGCAAAACACATTTTATTAGATTCTGAGCAATTTATCCTTCTCCAGTGTGGATCTGTGCTCTGCTTGTTCCTTCTTCCTTACTCTGTAAATGAATCTGAGCATTCCCTCTCTGTCCCTCCAGTGCATTAGAACAATGTAGATACTCAAGGTTGTGATTTTCTGAGTAAAACAGCAGCAAGAAGAACTGAAGTAGAAGTCAGAGCTTCCCCTGAATAATTTTCCTGTGCTGTTAACCTTCAGTAAAGTAGTGGTTTTTAGCAGGCATAGCTTTTGTATCTGTTTTGTAGCCACCACTACTGGTGTAGAGCATTGCAAGGGTAATTGCAGTGGCAACTTTTTTGGAACAAAATTTGTTTTAATGTCATACACTAGACAAAAAAAATCATAACATTTCTTGGGAATATGTATATTTTTAAAAATATAGCAACTTTAGATATCTTGTTTCTGTTTTTTTGAACTGCCCATATTTGCACCCATTGTTTTCTGTGGTTTTTGAGTGTGCATACTAGAAACATTTTCTTTTAAGGAATATTACTGTTTAATAATCTGGTCCTAGTATTTATGATTAAACACAGCACAAAGTAGCACAAGTTGTGTGATAAAATTTGATACAACTACTGCTGAAATTTACTTGTGTATCAAGTTATCCTTGAACTCCCATTCAGGTGCAATCTGACATTCTGCTTTATTATTTGTGTCAGCATCCACCAATTTCAAATTTGGTTTCAAGGCTGCTCTTTGCATCTCCTGACTGAAATGGAAGCTATGGGTTATTTCCTCTCAGCAGCTCTGTACACAATGTTTCAAAAACATGTTTCTGTTGCTCTGTTGATGCCTTGGAATGGGTACCTGAAACAGAGGCTGGACAAGATTAAGAGAATAAAGTGGGGATTTATAAAGGCCTGCAATAAACACACCTTGGGCAGCCAAAGCCTCCCAGAGGCTACACCAATGATGGACAATGGTCACGAGTTTTACAGATAATTGTAAATTTGGCCTATTTGTATACCAGGGGTTAATTCTCCAATTACAGCTTCAGGTAATGGAGTAATTTATTCCAAGTTTGCCACCCCAATTCACTTTTCTTTACATCTCATGAAGCCTGAGGCAGTGAGGTGTCCTTGAGTTTTGGGCCCAGAGAGGAACTGTTGTCTGACCAAGACAGCTGACACTCAAGATGAAATTTTAGAGTTATACACTAAAGAGTTACAGAATTTGAAAAATATAAAAGCCAAAATCTTAAGGCATTGCTGTGTGACCTCCAAAGCAGTGCTGCTGCTAAAGCTTGGCTGCTGCATCCCTATGCTGAGCTGCAATCTGACCAGCACAGAATGACTAAGGGCAGTAAACCACACTCCTGCCTTCTCTTTGAGTAATTTTCTTAATCATCTCTTTTCTTTGGTTTGCATAAGCAAAAAATAGTGAAGAGACCTGAGTAAAAATATGGAAACCTATGAGCTAAAACACATGCAGTGCTGAAGACCAGAAGACTTTCTGATTGGTTTCATACTTGAGTCAGATGTGACCAATATTCAATTTGGCCAAAATCTTCAATCTGTCTGGAAAGACTCTTACAAAAAGAAGTTTTCCTGACAGACACAGTCTGTTAATAACAGATGTGATGGGATATGAAATAAGGAGTGATTTGTGAAGGTGTTTGCCTTTTTGCTAATGTTATTTTAAATTCATCAAACTCAATTTAAAACTAAGTTGAGTTTTTGTTTTATTTTGGGGGTTTGTTTGTTTGTAGTGGTCTTTTGGGGGGGTTTTAAAAGTTTTTTTTTCACCATTTTACCTGTAAGGAAGTGATAGATCACCAGTTTTTGAATCTGTGACTGAATTTTTGGAGACTCTTGTGCATGTGTTGATGCTTTTTTAGGGTAGATCAACTTTATAAAATTTCTTTCATTCTCTAAGTCCTCTGAGGTCACTTTAAAAATCTGTCCCCATTACTCAGGCTTTAGGAAATTGAAAGCCTGATATCTTTAATGAGAATCCCAAGCATCTGAAGATTTTTATCTTTTTCTCTTTCCCTGTTTGGGATGAACACTTGAAGAAATGGTTAAACAGCAGACAGAACACTTTGTTGCAAAATCTTCAAAGAAAATAATATTTTTTTAATTATATCAAATTAACGTTATTAAAAGTTAAGTTCTGAACTGAGAGCATTTTCCAGTGAAAGGTGCTGCAACATCATTATTTCTCCCCAAAATGCACTTACTGTACATTTCTCAAAGCCATCAGGCTTGATTGAAAGGTAATGAAAAAGCTGTCCTGCGTCAGTTTATTCCTTGTATCCATTAAGAATAATTACGGCTGAACAATTTTTGATGCCTGTAACCTTCGCAAGTGTTGCTAATGGCATTATAAATTGCTCCTTGTCCAATGACTACAGTCTGATGCTTAATTCAAAAGCGCTCTGTCAACAGGGCTGATTTGTGTGGTTAATGAGTGCGTTTAAAACAACAGCCTCGGCTCATGCATCCTAATGCTGATAAAAGGATGTGGTTCAATAAAGAGGCTTGTCCGTAATAATTAGCGGCAACAAATGCTCTGGATTAGACCGATCGCAGCACTAATGACTCGGCTTTCAGCCTGTTTCAGGGGGAAAAAAGAGTTGGCAGTTCTAACGTTTCTGGCCTCAGGTTTAACTTTTGAAGGAGTGGTCCCTGTGCAAGGCAGTGGTGGGGCAAAGGGAACCCAAATCTTTAATGCACACCCTGCTGGGAGGGTCACTGAGCAGCCTAAGCCCTCCGCTCTCTTTTCCTTCAGAGTTTAATGTGGGAAAAGAAAATTGCAAGTTAATAAGAGATGAGATAAAAAGACCTCCTATCACCTTTCTAGGACAAAAGTCATCACTTGGCGTTTTCCTGGACAAGAAAGAGGACACACCCAGAAAAGTGTTAGCAGCTGAAACTCTGGTATTCAGAGACTTCACTGCCAATCAGTGTGAGCAAAACAAATCAAAATAAGACATATCAGTGACCTGCAATGAGCAGTACCTGAAACTGTGCCCCTGGAAAGCTATTTACTTAAGGAAAGGGACTTACTGAAAAAATTAAATCCAAAACTGATATGAAAAATCAGTCCAGGTGAATAATCAATGGAGAATACCATTGGGAATGGTCCAATGTTAGCAAATGTGAAAATAATGATTCCTTTCTAAACACTGTTAGTTCAGATTGTTTCCTTGTCTTCCATGTTGTGTAACAAACTTTGTAACTTCCAGATCCAGTCTCAGCTGTGGCAGTTTCCTCTAGAATTTACAAATTCCTAATAAACTCTGAAGTGCTATGAGTATTTTGGAAGAGAAATTCTGTGATGAAAATAGTGTAGACATGCAGTAAGGTTCGAGTTCTCTGGCATCCCAACTGCTCCTTTCCCTCTGGAACACACAGCTCGCTGCAAAGGGACTCTCACCCTTTGCTCAGAAGTCATGAGCTTTCAAAGAACAATTAATTGCTTCTGAAGAAGAATTAATTGCTTCTTTTCAAACTAAGTTGTTAAGAGCAACCTTCATACTTGAATTTGTTTGAGTGGGTATTTACTGTGATTTTCATGATACTTTTAACTGGGAACAGTGACCAGATATTTTGCTTGTTGCTGTTTTAATTTGACATTCTCTATGGCCAGGCAAGCTCCCCCTAGGCCATTTGGAGGTCTCCCCTTGAGACCCATGTGGAGTATCAGACAGGGAAAAAAAAAGGTTGAATTTGAACAAAGAACAATTTTTTTTTCATTATTCGTGTCAGGCAGGTGAGCTCCTTTTAATATTGTAAGAAAAAGTGACAAATTCTTGTGAAAATGTGACTCAAGATGCTGCAGGGAATGAATGGCTGGAATATCCTGCTACAGAAAAGGGTCAAGAAATTCTGGACAGGGTGCTGTGGAATACAAAATGCTTCACCAAGGGGTCCTGGCAGCTGGCTGAGGGGAGCAGGCAGGTGAGGGCAGGTGACTTTTGGCACTCCCTGCCAAAACTCTCCAGCTGATCTGCTGAGCTGGCACACGGTGCTGTGCAATCAATAATGTTTCAGAGCACCTTTCTTGGCACCTTTCTTTTCCCCCATACCAAAAATAAATGTCAACTAACTAAAGGAAAGTTTTAAAATAATATTTGTATGCCTATAAAGTCAGTTTGACGTGGTTAACTGGGCATCACAGATAGTGACCTATTCATTTAGTCCTCTCTTCTCAAAGTTAGCACTTTGGAGTGGCATGCTGTGGCTAATACCATACAAATTGCTGGAATGGGCAGTTAAACGTCGAGGTCAGAGGTTAAATGAACATGGTTGTTTATGAGGACACAGCCCGAATCCATTTGCATTTTAATATTCTTTCTGTGAGACAAAAAACCATTTTGAGGACAGCTTGTTTGGAAATCCCATTAACAGGTTATTTATGGGACTCATGACTGCATGACCCTTAGCCTTGTTTTGTTAAACATGAACTAGACATGAATCAGATGGGCGGCTGGGCTGCTGCTATTGTTTTCCATAGCATTAAATGTCATTGGATTCAATTATTCTGAATCTGACACTTTCTAAGTTATTACCCTCATAATGCCTAATTTTCCTTTTTTCTTTGTCAACCTTATTATTTCTATCTGCTTTAAAAAGCAGAGACACTCTAAAAAGGCCATTTCCTCTCTTATCACTGATCTAGGTGAGAATGGAGAGCTTATCTACACAGCTCTTAAATAAATAATTGGGAAGACGCAGTTTGAAGAAATTAGAAGATTCCAGTTACTGTCACGGTGCCTTTTAGGGAATACAGAAATTTAAAAATTTTTCAGGATAGCTGTGAAAAGGTCAAGTAGGAAATGTTTGGGAAGGGATGGCTTTTAACCCTTTTTTGGCAGGAGTATAAAGTGATGAGTGATAAATCAGACTACGGTGATGATGTTGCTATCAATCAAAATGTGAAAAATTTTCTGTAATTCCAGAGAGCAAGTTTTGTGAAACATGTTTAGGTTTTATGTGTTTCCTTAATTGAAAGGAGACCCTGGAGAAGTGACAGACTGTAGCAGAAATTAATGAAAAACCATTGATGTTTTTCATATGAGAGCTGTGCAGTTGAGAGCAGCCTTAGCATTGCTAAAGGACAGGGTAAGTCCTAGGAATCAATATGTCCTGTCTTACAAATTCTTCTCTGGCATTTGATCTCTTACTGACCCAATATTTCTGTGCTGGTTTTGGCTGAGGTGAAGTTAATTTTCTTCTCAGTAGCTAGTATGTGACTATATTTTGAGTTTGTGCTGAAAATAGTGTTGATAATTCTCTTTGCTTCCCTCTTTTCCCTGCCTTTCTTTTCCAAGTTTAAAATACATTTCTGGCATGAATTGTATATCAGTGGAATTCTTCTTTAGTGGCTAATTTATTCTTAATACAAATTGGTGGGTTGGGGGTGGTGTGGTGTTGGTTTTTCTTTTGTGGGGGTGAAGCTTTATTTCTGAAGAAAAAGGAACAATCCATCTTTAGAATAAGTTTGTAAGTGTCATGATTTTTCTACTAATTTATACCATATCCTCCCCTTTTAAAATGTTAAATTACCTCATTGTATTTCTGAATATCATGTATATTTGGGCTGAAATTAAGCTTGCTGTATAGTTGCCAAAATGACCACAATTTGCCCCATGAAATGTTCTGATTGCATGTGTAATTCAGAGCAATCCTGATCTCTGTAGAAAGCAGTACAGACTGTTCAGGGCAAGGTTTATGTATGCTGATTGGGCCTGCAGTTCAGCTGGCAGCAAATAACCTGCATACTGGAGAAGATGCAGCGTGGATTTCCAAACTCCTTCATTGGAAGGAGAAAGAAAGAGGAGATGCTGTTCCTCTATGTTAAAGGTTTCGAGAAAAGCTCGGTTTTTGTTATGCATGTTTGTTCCAAGTCCTGTTGGAAAACTGCCTCAGTATTGCCCCTGAAGTGAAAATATTCGTGTGTTGTATTGCAAATACAGCTCCTGGTTAGAACTCTTGGTTTGTCCCGTTTCAACAACAAAGATGAACAATACTGGGAAAAACTTTAAACCGTTTAAAGTAGCACCACCTAAAGCTTTTCTAAGAAATCCTTTCTCTTAAGTACTTCAGGTATTTAGCCAGGAATCAGCCAGCTCTGTAGGAATGTTTCTGTAAGTCTCCTAAAACACTGCACAGGTATGTGACTCCCTTCTGTATATATCCTTTATTAACAAATCTGCTACATGGCAGAGACATTGAACTATTTCATATGCTTTATGTAATAATTAAGGCAGATACAGTGCAGCGCTGGTCACTTGCATGCTGTAAATAAAATGATTTTCAGTCATGAAAGCTGTTTCAGAAAGACATATTCAAGCATGCACCACAATGGAACAGCTTCTGCAAGGGTTTACAGATTCTACAATGTGGGGCCCTGTGTGTTTTGTTGCAAAGAAGGTGTAAATTAGGGAAAGTTCCTGCAGAACTGCATTTCTTGGTTACTTAAATATTATTTTAATGACCTGAATTCTGCCATTGTGGGCAAAATTGAGAATTTTCTATTCAATATAATAGAATATTATATATATAATATTCAATTGAGAGTTTTCCATTCAATCACGGTTGCTTTCAAAATTAAAAAATAAATCACAGTGAGTAATTTAAGAATTTAATCTTTCCTTCTGTCTGGATCATATTGATGAGCCAATGATGATTTGCTCAAAGTCATACTTAAGTAACATTTTTCCTTGAAAATATTTTTCTTAAAGTTTTTTATCAGCCTTGAGAACAAACCATCAGGTTTGACCTGTAAAGTTTATCTTTGACTGAAATTGTCTGACATATAATTAATGTTGTATTTTACTAGATAAGCACAAAACAGTTCCCAGTAAGAGTTTCTTGCTCATGGAACTCTTATGTTTGTTTCTACAAATGTCTCTGTGGATTGCAATTTGTTTCTCAATAATAATTCATCCACATCAAGTTCCATTCCTCCAATATCCATGGAAAAATTATCATTACTGAGAAGAAAAGGTGGAGCTTTATGAAATCACAAAAGGGAAAAACATCCTTGTGGAAACTTTTTGTGTAAAAGTAGTTGAGTCTACATCAATGAGTGACTGAGGCTGAACTGGGTCATCAATTCTATTGCTCCAGAAGAGCACAGAAGTCCAGAAGCAATTCTGCATATGGCTCCAGCCAGTATGGGATAAGTACACAATTTCTCTTCAGGTTTTGTTGTCATTGCAGAGTAGGATTTGCAGAGTTTTCACACCAATTATGCTGAAGACTTTCTTCACTTAGAACTTCCAAAGAGAAGGCTGTTGTGGTTTCCAGCAGTGCTGTGGCTCAGGAACAGATTAAATTACATCACATGAAGGAGTGTTGGAATCCAGAACACAGAGAATATCCCTCTGCATGTTTTAAAGGATCCTCTGACAAATCCTGCTTTTAACCTTTGTCCATGGAAAGGGCTTCCTGGGCTTTGGGATGAGACAGAATTTGCAGGAAAGTAAATGAGGTGGTAGCATAATATGTAATTTATCACAGGGTGAGAAATGGAGATTTTTGGGAAATTAGAATGGTAAGTGGATGAAGATAAGATGGAGGATCCTTGTTTTTTTTAGGCTTCTTCCTTCTTCATCTCCTCCATATCCTGCAGTGTTGGTGGCACAGGATGATTGATCAGAATTTGCTGCAGGGCAGCGTTATGTGAATAGAAGTTTAGTGAGTAATTGGTAGGAAAGTAGAAATAAAGCACATTTTGGGTGAAAATTGGGTAAATTATCTTTAAGAGAACCTTGAATCTGTGTGTTAGAGGCTCTTTGGTGCCTTTCTCCCTCACACCAGGCTGGTGTAAAGCCTGTTGTGCAGAAACTGGAGATAAGGAAAGAACAAACAACAGGAGAATGAGATCAGCTGTGAGTGCAGCTCATTCTTTACTTGACAAGGACTTGCAGGACAATCCTCCCCTATCAGAGAAGAGTCGTGTGGGAGTAATAGAACTCCTACATTTGGTGCCCTGTGTGAGGATCAAGCTCAGGATCTTCAGATTAGGAGACAAGAGCAAAGGGTGACGGGACCCAGCCCAGAGCAGGCTGCTCCAGGTCCCCCTGCTTTGGCTGTGCTTGTGCTCAAGGACCTCAGGACCTGCCTGGGCACCCACTCAAGACTGACAAAGTTTTTCCTAAACATTTGTGTCACTGCAAGTAGTTCTTCCTGGGCAGAGATGCCTGAGTGATGCATTCCATCCCCTCATTCGTGCAAAAGGCACCCTCAGAGCTTGCAGCTGCCAAAAAAGAAAAAAAAGTGTTATTGCAGATAGCAGTACTGCAGTATTTGGTGCCAACTGAGCTCATGGACCCCTCTCAGCCCCTGAATCTCTTGCTGTGGGTACCTGTGCATTCACATCCTGATCTGCTGCACCTGTAGGTCTATCCCAGTGAGAAGAGAGGTTTTTCTTCACCTGTTACACAAAGAATGACCAAAGAAATCATTTTAAAGGGTATTGGCAGCCTTGCTGCTCTTTTCCTTCTTTGTTAATGTTGAAGTTTTTGCAGCTTTTAGGCGTTGCATGAAAACCAAGACAAGAACTAGGGAGAAATACAATGAAGCATAAAAGCCTCTGAGTTCCAACGCATTCTTTGAGATCATTTGGACTTTTAATACAACATATCTCTGAAGTATTAATGTGAATGCTTTTCCTAATGTTCAGAGATCAAAAATGACCATAAATACATGCATTGACTCTAAATCATAACGATCCAAATCATAATTATGATAATAATAATTTCCTCAGCATTGAAAATGGTTTTGATGTGTTGATATGAAAGAAGCATTTTGTTTTACTTCATTAAGTCTGCTTAATATGTTTTTATTGGCTTTTGAATTTGGTTCATTTGGCATAACAAATTAAGGGTTTGGTCAACCATCTGAACAGCACCATTTTTTTCCCCAAAGTGCCTTTTTCATTACTTTTTTTGGAAATTTTGCACTTCCCCCTCAAGCTTCTAAAAGTTCACAGAAAATTATTCCCAATTTGCTCAGCTTCAGTCATATGGTGGGAGCTTCTGGTTAAATACATGTGCTTAATAACTGTAAATAAATTCTGACATTTTATTTTTACTCCTGAATAAAAATATTCCTTATATTGGTGAAAATAAGCAATCACATTCTATTTAACAGTGATAAAAAATTATACATATCCCTGCAGGAGCTGAGGAATCTATTTTCATTACAACAAACATTGATTTTGCACTAAAAACTCTCATTGTTTGAGATAATGACTGTTGGGTTTCTTAGTTATTCTTCTGGTTCCTAAATCATTGAAACCATAACAGTAAAAGAGCAAAAAGGAATGAAAACGACACCAAACTGTTGAAATTTATTACCATTTTCCCTTTAGTTAAAATCGCAATCACCTTTAAGGCAGATACATAATCTCAGAAAATTATCTTATTTTGAGCTCGTTTGAATAACACCTGTATTTTTGCCTATGGAAACAGCACCAAACCCAAACACATCGATTTTTTGAATGAACATTAGTAGGATTAATGTGTGGACTTGTGGGGACCTCATTCATCAGCGTGTTCCTCCTGATCCTTGGCAGTGCTGCACCAGTGAAGCTCAGCCAGGGTCTCACAGCTGGAAGGTGTCACACCAACCTCTGCCTCCCATGCACGTGTCAAGATTTGTATTTCACATGCCCTCCCTCTCAAATAATTCTGATTATGGAGCTGCTGAGGAGGGAGCCTTGTTTGGTTTGCTTTCAGTAGGCAGAGTGCTACTTTGAATAATTCCGAGGGGTTTTTTTGTTTTTTTTTTTTCTAATGGGCCTGAAGGGAAGTCGGTCCCCCTGTGCTCTCTCCTTCCCCCCCAACTCCTCCAGCTGTATTAATGTATTCTGTGTAATGTCAGGGGCTCACTGAATGCACCTTCCCACCAACAGCACGATGAATTATTGACAGCAGGGATATTCCCTGGTGTATACTTTGCCAAGGTTATACTCTCTGATATTAGATATTTATTCGGCATAAGGTAGGGATAAGAACCTCATTGCCACATTATGTCTGACACAATCAAGTTTTGGGGAATTTCAACAGCATTAGAAGATTTGTATAATATATTCTTTTAGAGACAGAGGCACAGCTTTAAACAAAGCATAATCCCTGCTGCATATCATTTCCAGCCTAATGCAAAAAGAGGAAGCGAGACCATAATGCTGCCTGCATCATTTCCCCTTTGTGCTCAGTTGCAAGGACTATTCACCTAATATTCAAAATCCATGTATTCATTAAACAGAAGAGAACGATGAAAAAACGACCAAAAAAAAAATGGTAAGAAAATAATGAAACGAGTTTCCATGAATGTGACATAAAATTGAGTCGTTGTTTGTAGATATTTGAGAGTGTATTTGGAAATAATTAAATGATTGATATCCACCACCTTTTCCAGCACTCAGACCCTGCAGTTTCAGTGGTTTTGCTGCTCACGTAATTCCTAATTTCTTGGAATCAAATGTTGTTTGTATTTCTGCTGTCTGTAACAAAAGGATGTGGGGAACACTTCCCTCACTGTCACCCAGGCTCTCCTTTGTTAGCCAAAGCCTCCAGGGTTTGTGTCCTGGGCACTGGACCTTTTGTGCTCCTCATGCTGTAGTCTTAGACAATGGGGAGAAAAATAAATCTCCTGTGACAAGTTTACTTAAAGGGATACTATCACATTAGATAAGCATATAAATAAACCCACAAGTAATGTCATCCCTTTGAAAATTTTGGGAAATGTATTTTTTCTTTGTAGCACTAGTTAACATCCTCATCTGTTTGCTATGAGGTAATTGTGAAAATCACACAATTTTTCACACTTCAGGCTGTTCTTTGCACAGCACTTTTTAAAAGCTAGGGGAAAAGTCAGCTTTTTTACCATTTCTTTTTAGTTAGCATTCAGGATCTGGATATTGTGTCCCGCCCTAGTGGGAGACTGGGATGCAAATATTTCAAGGGAGTGTTTGAGCTCAGAAAAACTAGTTCTGTTTCTAGTCAATTGTTTATGAAAATAGGACTCAAAAAATCATATTTGCTAATGATGAGTGTCATTAGAGAATGTAAGAAAAATGAAACATTTTTAGGAGATGAATCTAGTCTTTTCAGGAGAAATTATCTTCAAATATGAGGGTCTCAAATCTCTGTTTCTTCATCACCTTTTCATTTGATGCAACTTTATAAATTCACTTAATGTAATTGTCTTTGGTAAATAATTTAGTGAATTTTAGCAGGATAATAGACCTAGAGTGGTTTTACATCCTTCCATGTTTTTAAACCAGGCTGTTTATAAGTAATTCTTGCAATTTGTTTACAAAATTCTTTAATAAGGTAGAGACCAAGATTTCATAACAAAGAGTGAAGAAAACAACAGAGAATGCATTGAGAAAACACAATGATTGATAGAGAAAATTCTACTTAATTTGCTAAATGACTATTTAAACTCTATTAGTGAATGAGATTTTGGTAATGTTTCATAGCTGCACACAGATGCACAGTCCCCTGTTGGCACAAATACATCTTTTAATTTCATGGACACTTTTCAATCAGCACAGGAATGCCAGGGAAATCTTCTGGAGTAGAAAGAAGCTGTAAGAGTGGATCTGCAAAGATCTTGGGCTGCAGAGTAAATCTGTGTGTTGGTGCCTGTCCCCAAGGGCTGGCAGCAGCTTTGCTGAGTCTCAGGAGATTTTAGGGGGATTTCTCTGTTGCTGTGACTGTGCTCTCAGCTTTTCTGTGAATCTGTCTCTATATTAATTAATTACACTGAGGGTTTTGTTTGGGGTTAGGGCTCTTTGTGGTTTTGTTTTGCAATACTGTTTTGTTTTGTTGGAAAGCAACCCTCAGCACTAGGGAAATGGCTCAGGAGCTAATTGGATGTTAATGAATGGAGGAGAATAAATACCTTACTAGGGGAAAAATGTCCTCTATTTGAAGACCACTTTCTCTAGTGATTCATGGTTTTTTCTGTAGGCTTTGCCTGGGGTATATTCTACAATACCACAGAGCTGCTAAATAATATTTATATTAACATACACATCCCCTGCTTGCAATTTGGGTGCCACTGTGCTGGACATTTTATCAAAGTATGTGTCTGACTTCTGTCATCTGAGGAATTTACTGCTTAAAAGTACCTAGAAAACCAATTTGTGGCACCAAAAAGATGGTGAGGCTGAGGCCTCCATATAGCTCTGCAGTAGCTCTTTGGCAAGCTTTATTAGCTTTTTTTTATATTGTTATTTCTACACCCCTTTTGTATAGATGGGATCAATGCTTTAAACTTTGTTGAGGATTTCTGGAGATGTTTCTTGACTCTGAGGATTTTCTGTGACATATAAAGATTTTTGATATGACATCAAAGAGATTTTTCAGAAAGGTGTGGAGATGATGCATATTTAAGCATTGGTAGCCCCCTCCTTACCCCTCCTGTCATACCTGAAAGACATTCATCATCTCCACTCTATTTTCCATCCTCAGAACTCATGCTAGGAAATAGTGAATAGAGTCAACAGGCAAGTAAGAGCTGCATTCAGACACAAATATTTTTGTTTCTAATTTACTGAATTTTCTAACATCTGGGCAAATCCCTGTTTGTCAACTGCACGTTCATCACTGTGCATTTTTTCGGCACAAGACCTAATAATTGCTTACAAAATAACTCATAAGTGCTGCTAAAAATTCCCACTAAGGATTCTTTATTAAATACCTTTTCCTTCAAGTCACTCTTCAGACAGTTCCCTCGTTCTGGAAATGTTAAATGTTCAAGATATGCCATTACCCAACCATTTTACTCTGGTTCTCCTTGCACTAATAATAAATCTTATGATTTTAGCCAAGCTCCTCTGAGCTCTGGAGGAAGGAAGCAGAAGGACTGTGCCACTGCCTTAAGTCTCACCCTCACAGCAAAGTTCTTTGCCAAACAAAAGTCATTCCAACTTTGCCTGTGGGAGAAGTGCTTACTCCTTAAACACAAACATCCACAGTTAGCAGGAATAACTAGTTTAAAAAGCCTTGCAGAAAATCAGTAACACTATTCACAGAGTGCCTGACTTTCTCATTTCAGTGAGATGATGAAATTCATGTTGGTGAAACCTTTCTGAGAGGAGCCTGAGCTCTGCCCCACAGTGCAGTGTTCTAGGCCCTGATGGACTGAATGCACTGGGCTGGTANTTCATGTTGGTGAAACCTTTAGAGGAGCCTGAGCTCTGGCCCACAGTGCAGTGTTCTGGGCCCTGTTGGACTGAATGCACTGGGCTGGTAATTACTAATGAGGATATTCCATGTTCTTACTCTATCATTTTCACCTTGAGATCTCTAAACACTTTCCAGGTCAGGAAACTCTTCAGTTCCAAAAAAAAAAAAATTTAAAAAATTACTGGAACAATTCTGTACATTGCAATTATACAAATCCATGTGAAAAAGAAACAGGAGCTTGAGGCTCCAGGAAACACCTGGCAAAACCAGTCCAAGGAGTCAGTGACTGCTGCTGGGTGCAGTCCTGTTCCACAGCTGAGAGTAAGTGGGAATTTCATCATCAATTCTCAAGCTCTCAGTATCCAGTGGCTGCTGATTTTTGGATCTAGGGAGAAGATGCTCTTTTGTTGAAGAGAAAACACAGGGCACTAAAAGGGGGTGGCTTCCCTGAGTCCCTTGTCTGTGGAGTTCCTGCCACAGGATCTGTCCTGCTGGCAAATATCTGCCCAGTGTGCTCCCCCTCCACACGCTCATCTGCTGGGAGCACCTTCTGCTCCTTCTTGCCTCTCTTTGTGTCTGGAAATGTTTCCCTCACAGCTGCAATTTTCCTCACAGACTGACCAGAAAAATCCAGGGTTTGGATGGCCATGAAGCCTTTTTTGTCTTTGGGGGGTGAGGGTGGAGGGCTATGGAGAGGAATCTGTATCAAATAATTTGGATGCATTGTGGGGTTTTGGGGGATTTTTTTAATTTTTTTTTTTTCAGTTTGTAACTGATCTCTTGTTTCTGGAGAGCACCGTGTTCCTCCTACGTGTAGTTTGGAGGAATTAGGCTGAGCTCTAATTTACACTTGTTTAACTACAGATGCATCCCCACTGCTATTTGTTTATCTCACATTTATTACACTCTTCGAAATTCAAGTTAAGCACTCAGGGGCTTTTTCTAGTAACACTAATGGAGGAGAATAGATGCATTATATGTGAATAATGTATTATGATGATACGATTTGGGTCTCTTAGCTCTAACCAAGACCAGTCCTGCTTTACATTATTTATAATTTACACACACCTTCCTGAACATTTTTATGTAAATATTTAATATAGAAAGTGAGTTAACTCTTTCGTTTGGGAGGTTCCCAGTAAAAAACAGGAGAGAATGCAAGAGGGCTTCCAAACATCTCTACCCAAGGTAGGCAAGTGGCCAGTCTTGCTTATTTGCAGAAATTAAGAGTGAAATGTGAGAAATTACAGAGGGAAAAAAATATATGCTGGCTTAGCACCAAGTCCTTTTTGCCTTTCTCCTTCCCAGCGACTCTTATTAAATTGAATGAATGTTGACTGCAGACAGTATATTTGTGGATGCTTGGCTGCCAGAATTTGCAGCACAGTGGTTTTGCTCTTTACTGTTTTCTGACACGTTTTGTCTTTTGGTGTTCTGCTCACTTTGTACCAATATATCTGTTTTGAGAGAGGTAGCAGGGCTGCTCTCCAGACAAATCAGCAGACTCCCTTTATTGCAGCCTCCTGAACATCTGAGTTGGACATTAGACTAACAGAAACAATTAGTCATTTTTTGGAAATCTCGATTGTTTCTGTCTTGTCTCTGACCCCAAGACTATACAGAGCAATAATAATATACCACCACCACATGGCAAGATTTATAACTTTGAGTCTCTTAATTAACAGTTGGTGGATGAGGTTCAGGAGCTCCACACTGGAAGGGGAGCTGAAAGATTTTAATGTAGGATCATCTCAACAGACAAGCTGTCTGAAGCTGCTCAGTGCCCAGTTTCCTTTGTCTTGCCCTTGCTGTTGTGAAATATTTTCATATATTTGATATATAAATTGCTGCTACTTTTGAGCTTAGAGCTCGAAGTAGAAACCAAATTAGAAGCACGGTTTTGCAGCAGACCTTCATCATCACCAATTACCCATATTTTCCCTTGATGAAGTCCCATAAATGCTCCATTCCCCTTCCTGTAGCCCTAAAAAATTCTGAATTCTAAGCAGATAAAGATATAACAAGAACATGAGCAATCTCTGGCACTCCTCAACATCCTTATCTGGAGAAAAGTTTTTAAGGGACAACCTCTTCTAGTAGATTTAAGGCAGGTAATTAATTTATGTAAATCTGATCACTTTTGTTTGAGCATGAGGAGTACATTTCAGGGGTGTACAAACACACGTGACAAAACTTTTCAAACTGCAGATCTGTATTGTCTTTTTCCTAGTGCACTGTTTTGGCATGAAGGCATGAGATGTTGACTCTCCCTAATTGCTGCTTTAATGGTGTGGGGAAGGAAAAAAAAGGAAGGAAGGGAAGATTAGAAGATTAGCTTTAGGTCTTCTGAAAAATATCATCCTATAATTTGAGTCCATGTACCTACAAATTCCCAGCAGGCTCTGAGCCAAAGAAACACACAGATGGAATAAACATACAAAAAGACAGCTGCTTTTTGAAATCTAAGAATTGAGTTATATACCTTTTTGACAGCTTCCTGAATCACAGCCCATATCCAAGATGAGTAAATAGGTATCTGGCCCTTTAACTAGGTTCCATTACATATAATTAAAGACTCACAGAATTAAATGGCCTACATGGAAAGTGGCTTTCAGTGGGCTAAATGCCTGAAGCAATCTCCTTGCCTGAGCATAGAAGTGACACTGGCTTGTGGATCAATATCATCTCTGTTATTAATATCAAAAGCGCATTACTTTGTTTTTGCCTGGCTGCTCTCCAAGCCTTGAGCCCAGCTCACATCCAGCCATTTGCCTGGACCATAATTTACTTTTGTGAGTTTTTAAGGTATTGTTTTGTCAGGGCCAATCACCATGAAGTTATAAATGATTCTGAGGACTTGCACTCTCTGTTAGTGGCATATGCGGTGAAATTAATTTTTAAAAGTTTCATGTCAATTACTTCTGTCCTTGAGTTATGCAAGGGGACAAAAGAGCAGAGATTTAAAGACATGAGCGATATCAAACAGATGAGGTAACGACAAACAGAAACAGCAGCTTGGGACCAAATAGACATTACACTATCTTTAATTGATACATTGAATTAAACAATGCTAAAGTTAAATAAATATTGACCACTTAGCAAAAGAACCATTGATTTTTATGATGTACAACATTTACATCATATACTGCTCTAGTCTACAGATTTAGGCTGCAAGACTGTCAGCTCTGGCACAAACAATCTTTGAAATACTCTCTGCCTGAATTTAATCTGCAGGACAGCTTGTGCTGCTGCTCAGGCCCTTTCTAGAATTCAGGTAAATGTTAGCAATTTCTCCTGGTTTTTTGTTTCCAAGGACTGTTTATTTTTGGAGAGTTAAATTCTGCCAAGTCTTTCATCTCTGGTATCAGCTGCATTAGTGAGCAGGTCCCACGTCTTGTCCAGGTAAAGAGTTTTGCAGTGAATTATTTGAGCATGGCTGGGGGCACTGGCCAAATCTGTTCCTCAAACATCTGCCTCGTCCTTTTGTGGGGAATGAAAGGCAGGCCAGGCAGATGCTGAGTTTCTGTCAAGTGACTGAAGTGTTTTCTGCATTGCAGGGGACTCTCTGCAATGGCAGCTGCATCCCTTACAGAATAAATCACCCTGTGCTGGAAACTGGAAAGCACTGACACTGGTGGGCATCCTCAAAAGGGGTGACCCTTGCAAACACCCCCTGTGGCTGCTTTTTTGAAGCTGACGTGTTAATGCTCACTCTATTAACGTTTATTTAATTAATTAAATGTGCTATATCTTAATGATATGATATCCACCCACCCTGGAAACAAACTAAGACCAAATAATTTGCTTACAGACAAGAGTTTGCATCTCTGTGTCTGATACAACTGCACAGCAAAGCTGTGGGTTTTTTTTAAATTGCTGTTTTGTAATTCTTTCACATGAGATGTGCCCTTGGTTGTGAAACCTATACAAAATGTTAATCACTAGTTTCTCACAGAAAAGGAAAGTGTGAGGTCTCTTCCTGGCAAAGCAAAGATTTTGCTGAGGCAAACTCTGTATGCTTGGTAATGCCAGCTTTGGTTACGTGTAACTTCCTGTGTCTGCAAGAATTGCCAAAACACCAGTTAATAGGTTATTATTTCAATTAGCCCATGATTACTGCTGCTAATCTCTAACTCCTCATTGTTTTGGCTCCCTTTGACTTCAGTTATTAAGAAGCATTTGGATTTTATTACAATTGACAGGAACTCCAGTCTTCTCCTTAGATAAAGCACTGCCTGTTGCAAAAGAAATTCTGAAGTAATGAAAAGAGCTTTTTAAGGTTTGGGTTGGGTTTTTTTAGGGATTTTAAAAATTACATCATAAACACAATATTGAATTCAATTAAGCTGGAAAATTATAAGGTTTAAGGAGGAGATGCTGGATTTCTTAGTGAAAAATCAAAATGTCTTTAATTAGTTTTCAGTTATAAACAAGTCTAGCTTGGTGAGATGAAAAAAATATCAACTGATACAAGATAAAGGAACTATTGATGACAGCAGGATAGGCAGATAGGTGAAGCACCTCTGTACTCTACTGCACAGCTCTTGGCATGGAGATCTGTGCACTGCAACAGTGTGACCTTGGAAATGTCAGTGTTTGGTTCTGATGAGCACATGGCAGTGCTCCTGCTTGTCAGAACCCAAATGGTTAACAAGCTGCAGACTGATGGAGAGCAGCTGTAGGGATGTGGATGGTGACCAAGATATTTTATGTCCAATCTCATGGCTCAATTTGCAGATGGGAATAAACCTTCTAAAGCAATAAATAATAAGAAAAACATTTTGCAAACAGGTATTTGCCCATTTTCCATGCCCAGTGTTTATGCTGACTCAATTTCAGTTGTTGTCTTTCTTTAACACGGTGTTGGCAGCTTTAATTGCTGTTCAATCAAAACTCTCCAAGTCTGCCCAAGTTTGTGGGAGGGTCAGGGTGAATTTGGATTCCTCATGAATGTGAATTCCTCATGAATGTGAATTCCTCACAGCCTCCCAGAGAGGAAGGAACTGACCTGCATGCAGAGTCAAAAGCTTGGACTGGAAGAGATTAGATTTGGGTGTGTACATCTCTAAATGTGGGGAGATGCTCTCATTGCCTGGTGTTCACCAGGGCTGCCAATTCCCACCAGGCAGGAGGTGCAAGCAAACAGTGAGAATGTTCCCTTTCACCTGGCAGCATCACAGAGGCTTTAATCTGCAGGTGTGGGGGGCATCTCATGAATAAAGGAGCATCTGAAGGGAGGCTGTGAAGAAGAGACTGCAAGGGTCTTCTTGTGATGCCTGATGACAGGACAAGAGAGAGGGATGCTCTGTTTGTAGAGGGAGTGTTGGAGCTCACTGAATGGTTCCCAGCCTTGTTAGAAGGAGCACGAACTGCTCGACATTTGAACAGCAGGGCAGTGAACAATAAGGAGAGTCTGTTTCCCTCCACCCTTCCCAGCACGCAGATGCCCCCAGCTGCAAACGTGGCAATTTAAAAACATGTAAAATTCATAAATGAGGCAGCAGCTGTGTACAGCTTCAGCAAAATGTTAAATTGCTGCATCACTGTAGACTCTAAATGGCAATAAACCTTCCACCTCTCATAAATTAAGCAGGCTTTCAAAAAAAATGGTGTCTACAACTGCAACTTTTTATGGATGTTTGGTAACTTTAATCATTTTGCAAAATGCAATTCCTGCTCAAAATTTCCTCCCAGGTACATATTTAGGGAGAGCTAAAGCTGTGCAGTGAGTTGATAGGTAAGTTTTAATACGACAGTGCCAAAGACTCTGTTAGATTTATCCTGAGGCAGTGGCTGCCCAGCAATTACCAGAGGGCAGATTTAACAGTGGTTTTGAGTACTAGGCAAGTGACTTAAAGGGTGTGGCAGAGGTTCAGGAGATGAACTTGGAAATACTCTCTACCTGAATTTAAAAAGTGATCTTTGAACCCCCCTGCATTTTAAAAATTAGGTCAGTGAAAGTCAAGCCTATCAGGATAGCTGTGACCTTCCCACATAAACTCTGGGAACAAATACCTTATAACCTTTCAAGAGAAGTAACAGAATTCTCCTTTCTTGTTTTTGTCTATATTAACCAAAATTATATTCTCGTATCAATATGGCCTTTTTACCTTGCAGTGGTGGACTTTTTTCTCCCCCTAGCATTGGTCATTCAGGGATCTCAAAGCACTCAAAAATTTCATCTTTGTCAGCTGCTAGTTTAAAAATTCCTGTCGAAATTGTTTGAAACAGGCAGTACTCTGCCCAATAGTGTAGCAAAATCAGGAATGGAATCTGGATTTCCTGTGTTTCTTTGTGCAAACCATAGGCTGGTTCTGTTCCTACCAAGCAGGGAAGATGCACACACTTCCTACACATAGTGGGAAACAGAACAAAGATTAGGAAGTAAAAAATCTGATATTTGGTGTGCTGTTCCTTTATTAAGTAGTTATTTAGCAGTGGAACTAATTGGGAACAAATGATAGTGAGAGAAATGCATGAACAAGAATGAAAGACGAAGAAAGATTTTCCTCCATTCCTATGAGCTGTGTCATGAGCCAGTTATTAAAGTTTGGACACCTCTGTCCAAACTGAGGTGCAAATAAGACCTTATGCCAATGTCAATAGAATGGGTTTTAATTGATAGAAAATATAAGAGAGAGGGAAAAAGAGAAATAGAAAATAGGTTGGGGGGACACAAAGAAAGTGTTAGAGACAGAATAAGGAAAATATCAGCATCTGTGGATCCTAATGATGTTCTGTTGATCCTCTTCAGTGGCGAAGGTCCCCTCAAAAAAGCATGGAATCTGATGGGTTTGTATAGGCTCAGGTAAGAAATATAGTTATATATATATATACACACATAGTTAATATGGGCTAGGTAGGAAAACCCAGGCACATCCCTGCAGGGGGGAGTTTGCCATTGTCTCTTAGAACAGACTCTTGGTTTGTGCAGTCCTGCAGTGCAAGGCCTCAGGAATGACTCTGGGGGGCATTTTGGGGGTCTTTGATGGATTCTGACACCCCCTCAGCTGCCTGTCACGTGAATGTCCCATGGATGTGGCCTGTGGGGCTGGGGGCTCCAGAGCTGGGCTGGTTCGTGTAAGGGAGGATGGGAGTTCTGTGCCTCTGGCCAGAGGTTACACCCAAAACCTCCTCCCCTGCCCTCGTTTTGGGGGAAGTAAGCCTGGCTCCTGTGGGCTGGGGCATCCCAAACTCAGCCAGGGAACAATGTCTGCTGCATTTGGCTTTCTTGTGGATGCCTTCCTCTCCCCCAGCCTGGTTTGTGTTCCCTCAGCTGGGCTGATTGAACAATAGCATGGCTGGGTGGTTTAACCCACAGTCCAAAGTTCCAGTCAGGTGCCTTCAGGGAGGCTTCTTTGGCTGCAGCTTCTTTACACAGTTTTTGCTATAATGGGCTCTGATCTCGACGTTTGAGGTGTGAATATTTCAGCTGTGCTGAGCTGATGTCCCCAGCTCGCCTTCACGTGGAGTGGTGCCAAGCTGTGAGAGTGAGCCTGGGCACACCTGAGTGCAGGCAGCTGCTCTGCCATCAGCTCCATCCCACTTGCTCTGGGTGGGCTTTTCTGCTGGTTTATTTGCAGGGTGATGTGGGAAAAAGAGCCAGTTTCTGCTTTGGAAGCTGTTTGCAAACTTGCAAATGAGCTGCAGCAACAGCGTTCTGTGTTCTGCACAAGTCGTAGCACTTGGGATCTTACTGAGGAAAGAATGTGAGGGAGAAGCAATTCCAAAGCTTCTTGGTAAGATTTGCTGTGAAAAGCTCAGCAGAAGTCCTTTGTTTTGAAAATACCCAACAGATAAATTATGTCAAATCCCATTTTACCTGTTTTTGGACACCAGGCAGCCATACCTGCATTACAGCAGGTGTTCAAATGTCTGAATAAAGCAAATAGGCTGTGCTATGAACAGGTGAATAAAATTCCTCCTGAAACGAGGTAAGAATTTCAGGCCTTTTAGTTCAGCCCCCAGTCACCATGTGCAGGACTAGGGCATGAACACAGAGTCATCAAATTCCAACAACCAGAGCAATGCTCTGGACTGCACTGGACCACTCATCAGAGGTAGCAGTTGTGATTAAATTCCTTGTTGGAAACCTGACCACACTTATTACTGCTCCTCCTTTGTAACTGTATCACAAAGAAATTATATTTTTCAGTGCATGAAATGGTTTCTTTGAGTTTGGTGTTCTGTTTCTTTGGTTTTATTTACAAAAATCCAGTATTCAGTGGTTTCACAGGGTGGCCTGGCTGACTATACCTCCTTGCTCCAACTGCTAAGTCTGTCTTGTGTACTTTAGTAAATAAATTTAATATGAATTGAAAGGCAGCAGACCATTCATTTAACGAGATAAAGCTTGACTAGTCAATATTACAGATGAGAAATTCAAATGAACTACTAATGTTATTGGAACATTGGCTTTTTATATCTATAGAATGTTACTTTCTGTATTTCGTTTTTTTTTTTTTTAAATAGTTATTATCTCATTGTGGATTTTTTCAAAGCACTTAAGAATATTTTTACAAGAATGTTTTTAGATTTCATTTTCATAGTGGGGGGTTAATAGCACCACTGAACCCAGTTCATTGTCAGTATTGCATCTGCACCCGGGGAGGGCAGTCTCTTACTAAAGCTACCTATAAAGGGAGATGCATAGATCTTGCTCCAGCAAAAATTCTATATTTAGACTCAGAGGTTTTTGTTTAGTGTTATCACTGTGGGTATGGATCATGTTAATATCAAGTTACAAGTGCATATGGGTAGGACAGCATATGCTCAACACTGGCTTTGTGCTCAGCTCCAGGGGCAGAGCTCATATCTGAACACTTACAGAAGAGGAAACCACAGCTCCTGAAGTCACCTGGGGGAGTCTGTGTTTGCAGTTACACACAGGAGCATTTGGCTCAGGAGCAATTCTAACTTCATGTGACAATTTGAGGTGACATTTCCAATGCTGTGGAAGAAAAACCACTTTCCTGGACAAAAAAAAAAAAAAAAAAGAAGAGGGGGAAAAAATATATATAAATGCATATCATCATGAGTAAATAAAATGAATGATTCCAGTATTTTTTAGAAGCTTGCTCCTATGAATAAACCATTTCTGAAGTTGTAGTTTATCAAGTAAGAATATTGTTGTTATCTATTAACAAACTGTCTGCTGGCCATTCTCATGTCTTATTGCTTCATGCTCTGGGGTGGTGTTTTTGGGTTCAAGTGAACCTTGCTGAAATATATCATGGTTCAGTAATGTTTCTTCAAGTGTCTGATAAAAGGCCTTGCCCCCAACAACATATGAATATTTCAATTACTGTTAATTATTTATAGTATATTTTTATGAACACTGACTTACAACATGGTCAAGTGGCAGCTAAAGCTCATTATGTTCCAAGGCTGAACGTGCACCTTGAACAACATTACTGAGGGCAGAGGATGTGCATGTTTTTATCTGCAGGAGTGATCCCTGAAGATCACTGAAAGGAGGCACTTGTTGGCTCAAACACTTTAGAGACAGGCTGTAATATCTGGGTGCAAGTTAAATGAAAAGTTACTGGTTTTGATATAAACATTTGAAATGTAACAGCTCAGCGTGGACTTGGGGACACTTTAAAAGAAATTGAAACCTGTCTCGCACCATTGAGGGCTCAAGTGATGACTCTTGCAATGACTCTCTTACCTGACTATTAAAGCCTCAAGTTGAATGGAAAACTTAACCTAATTTATCCTGTTTTCATTGTATCTTTTTGTGCACGCTGTGAAAAAGCATTTCACCCTCCTCTATTATCAGATATGTTCTATATTTGCCACTTTTTTGTGAGCTCTTTAACCCCTTCCTGAGCAAGCTAAGAGTGCTAGTCAACGTTTTCCATTGTTGGGGGTTTTTTTGCTGTTGTCTTTTCAGCTTCTGGTTGCTCTGCTGTTGAATTCCCTCCAGGTTGTTGTCAGATCTGCAGGGAATATCGATGGTATCCATCTATCCAGGTATTTATGTGGACTTCACATTGCCAGGGCAGCACATCCATAAAACCCAAGGCAGTATTCTGTGTGAGCTAATAGGAAATCCCTACAAGACCAGATTTAAATCTCTCTGGTTGGTAACACAAGGTGGTGCCTCTGCATATGATGACAAGATTTCATTAGCCTTTTTTTGTAGCTGTATCTTAATGCAAAACCATATCTAATCTTCAGTTTGCTGTCTCTGCTAGATGTCTTTCAGCACCACAGCTTCTCTGGATCTCTTCTCTCTCACTGAGTCTCTGTATTGTGGATTATTTTCCCTGGAGGTATAAGTGTATATTTTTCCATATATGAAGATAATAAATGGCAGAAGTAGAGATGAAAAGAAAGACCATTACTTGAGAGCAGAAATAGAAAGAGATGCAAAGAAAAGACTGACAGGGAGATAACCAAGGAAAAATCAAGGAAGAAGAATATGGAAAAACGAAAAAGAAGTTAAATAATCAGAATAAATTAATTAATCAAAGTGCAGATCATGTGGACTAGAATAGCAAAGCAGCAATGCAGAGAGCTAAAAGGAGATAGGCATAAGGATAATGAAGGATAAGTTGAAATGCAATATATATTTTCAAAATAATGCATTGACTTGCTAGACCTGACTTTTAGCATACTCTGAGAACCCTAAAGCTTGTGACAAGGGCTTATGAGAAACATCAGATTTTTCCCCTAACAAAAGCAGCAATTCTTACTGTGATCATGGTTTTGTTTGCAATTCTCTATTTTTCACAGTGACTCATGATTTTTTTGCCACATCACAGATATGAAAATGTGATTTAGAAAGGGTAAGTGAATTGTCATGTTAATAGAAGTAATTGCAAAGAAATACACATTTTTAATTCTCAGGATGAATCCACAGCCCCTAAGTTTCTGCAATGCTGTGGTTAGAAAGAAGGAATTCTTGTCAATTCTCACATCTTCTCCCCATATTATACACGCTTTTATATCATAGATGTTAATTATGATTTGCTGACCCTTTTTTTCACCACCATGTCTCAAATATATGGTCATACAACACCCACACGATCCAGTGGAAGCAGTTGCCCAAATTGCAGGCAGCTGCCAGAAGTGTTTGCTTTGCTTCTCTTCTCCTGGAGTGACCTCTCAGCGTGCAGACTGGCCAGCATCCTGCAGATTGGGGGGGTCGGGGGCCACCATTTGGGAACTGCAGGTGAGGGGCAGAGAAGCCTGGAGCAAGCCCTTGCTGGCTCCCAGGAAAGGCTGTCAGGGAGGGGAATGATGCTGTCAGCAAAGGAAGGAGGCAGGGGGAGTGCAGGGGAGGACTCAGCTCAGGAGCTGGGCTGCTCTCAAAGAGCTGATGTACCAGATATTGCTGCTCATGGCATTCACAGTATTGCCAGGGGCTTAATAGGATTTGCATAGTGCATATGGGTATTCCTAGGGGAGAATGACAGAGATCATTAAATGAAAACAAATAATAAATAAGCTCCTTACAGCCCCCACAGGTATATAAATGTGACTGCTGGTGGGGCACGCAGGCGGAGATGGATGGCTCCGTGTGTGTAGGGGAGGAATCCACGAGGCAGAGAGGCTTCATCCTCCTCTCTCTGTCCATGGACAGAGCATTCCCCACTGCTAAGGAGGGTCAAGTGGCTGTCAGTGACTTTGCAGCGAGGGGATGTAACCTGTGTCACAGCTGCCAGCCACGCTGCCTTGAAAAGGTCAGCTCCCCTGACACGGGTGGCAATGCCACAATTCACACAGAGAGGGTACAGAGCACACAGGAACAGAAACCCAGCAGCATCCCACCCTGCCCAGCTGCCCATCCTTGTGGGGCAGAGAGGAGGGCTCTGGAAACTTGTTTTTGTAGGGGAGTGCGTGGATTTTTCTTTGTTAAAAGATTTTTGGGGACCGGGTCAGTCACATTCTGTCACATGGGAAGAGCGAGGGTACTGAGAGATTTCATGGCTGTAGGTGTTGTGGCTCTGTTACTTATTCCACATGATGGGCTGCTGCGGTTGAAATTAGACTAAAGCTTAGGAAATTCTTTAACTGTGACCTTTCCTGTGACTCAGATCACAAAGATTTTCTGTCAGTTTGCTCTGGGCTAGATTTGAAATTATGTCTTAGAAGTGAAAGACACAGTGAGTGAATCAGGCAGATTAAACTAAATTATTGGCTCCAGACTTGTAGTACTCTGTTTTCTACAAGAGATCAAAAATAAATGTAAAACACTGATTTGACATATTCTGTGGAATGGTTAAGTATTTCTTTCATTATAAACATTATAGAAGAGTACTTATTTCCAGGCTCTTATATTACATGGCAGGTCATTTTGCACCTCACAGGAATTCAAGGCAATGCCAAATCATCTCTGTCTCCAAACAATGTGAGTTCTGTTATCTTTATTGTTTGCCTACAGAAATACCTAAAACAGTGTTCAAAGAGCAAGAGGATGTTTTTGTTGCTTTCCAAAGAGAAAGGATAAAATGATTCCTATTGTCTCTTTAAAAATGCTGATAAATTGCGTAGTAGAGAGAGAAATCTGCAATGTCAGAAGTTTAAAAGATGTTAAACTTACTGGTTGTGAAATCTAATTGTGATCTCAGTATGAATGGAGATTAGCATGCAACTTTTCAGAGTGCAGCATTATGACATGTTACCTCTTGGGGACCTACTATCATCTCAAGAAGTCTGTTCCTAATAAATGTGAATAAGTTATTCAGATAATACTTTAAAAAGTAGTTTCACAATGTCTTCTGCATCTTTTAGTTGGTATTAATTTTTTTATATACATAACTGAACCCGTGAAAAAGATTGTAATGCAATGAGGGAAATAAATCACATAAACCCTTTAGTGCAGAGATGGAGGCAAGTTCTGCTGTGGCATGCACTGGTGCTTAGCACCTGGGGTGTCTCAGCTGGAATTGAGGATGTTCACAGCTCTGAGACTTTGTCAGAGCTGTTGTCTCTTGGGATTTCTCAGATGTCATGGCAGGATCAGGCTTGAGAGTCACTTCTGGTGATATTCAAACAATAACAGCTAGAAGTGCCAGTAACTTCTCTAGCTGTCAGCTTAATTTTTACCCCTCATACTTCTAATTTCAGCCTGAAAAGTGTAGGTTTTGGGAACTATAAATGATTTCAGTCTCTGCTTTCTCATTTGAAGTTTTGTTTTGGGAATGCACCCATCACCTGACCAGCTGGGTGGTACCTCTGAATTGTGAAGATAAAGCCTGTCTGAACTCATTCAGCAATAGGTGAGAATATTTCCATCCCTGAAAACATCCCAGGTCGGTTTGGATAGGTTGGATGAGAGCAGGCTGAGGCTCTCAGCAGCCCCATTGAGTTGAAGAGGTGCCTACACATCACTGAGGGGTTGGACGAGCTGAACTTGAAATGCCCCTTCCCATCCACTCTATTCTATGATCATGTGAATCAAAACATTCAGACAAAAGGAAATATTTTCAGCACATTAAGAATCTGGAATGATCTTCTGGAAAAAAGATGGTTAACCTGGTCAGCTTAGAACCTCTAGTAGTTCTAACTGAGCTAGTTTTAATGTGCAGATTAAATTACATGGGTAGAAGAATCCCAAGTTTTCAGGAAGTATTAGACACCTTCCAAAAGAGCTTGAAATAAAGCTAGAATGTGCAAAATGACAGATGGAAAGTGTAACAGTGACCAGGATGTGGTGACAGGCATTGGAAGGGGCTGCCCAAGGAGATGATGGAGTCCCCATCCCTGGAAGTGTTCAAGCAATGGCAGGGTGTGGCACTTTGTGCTAGGATTTACATGATGGTGTTTGGTTAAAGGTTGTACTCAATGTTCTTGGACATCTTTTCCAGCCTTAATGCTTTGTTGGTTTCTTTCATATTTCTGATTCTTTATGAAGGCTTGAAGAGCTGAGGCCATTCAAAGAGTTGAGGCAGTGGAAGTTCATTTGAGCAGAGGATACGCTGCAAATCTTACACAAGTGTTAAGTACAGTTGTCTGCAGTGCTTAATTGCCCCTGCATTCTTTTTTCTGTCTATTCATTTTTCCTAGGTTGGCATTTTTGTGCATGAATACCACTGAGAGTTAAGGACTTGCTGTGACTCTCACTCTTACTTATAGGAGTTTTGCCTGCAGCAGTCACATAGTTGAAAAATATAGATCCATGTGACTGCTAAGAGACCACTGAGAAGCCAGGTAAGTAGAACTCATGGCCATTTTGCAATTCCATCTCATTAGACATGTTCTGGGGCTTATGATTGTGCTGTGAGGATAAATAAGTATAAATATTATATTTGCCTCCAGGTTATCTTTAAAAATGTATTTCTCTGTCTCCCTCCCGCTCCTTCTTTCCTTCCTTCTATTTTTTCTCCCCCCTCCAATTTTCAGTGTAGTCTGTCAGCTCCTGGTAGGTGAGCTATCAACTCTGTGGTCTCACAGTATGGTGGCCCAGCATAAGGTATTGCACTGTAAAGGGCTGCCTTGTGGTGCCAATTACCCGAGGTTCTGGAAAGCAAAATGTGCAGCAGAGTGATTAAGTCCATGTGCAAATAGAAATTCACATGCCCCCAAAAATATTGGAAAAAAGTATTGCAAAAAAGTACTTGACTTGTCCTCAATGTTGCATTTTCAAATTAGAAAAAAGTGTCAATAGCTGTCTTTTTTTTTATCATTTGAGCAAGTCTTGTGAATTCTCTTTGAGATATAGAGTAGCAAGACAGTAGGGAAAAATCTTGGGTAAACACGCACCTGAATTTATCTGGTTGCCCAGATGTTGATCTTTCTCAAATAAAGGGCAAATTCTTTTTGTAGAACAAAGTACAAATGCTTTCTGTGGGACAGCCACTGATCCAGTTTGTTACCTGCTGCAGCCCCTTGTGCCTCCAGTGGGCCCATGGATTTAAGCTAATGACACCAAATGGGACCCACCCCTCTGGTCTCCCTCAGCTCAGCTCAAAGTCTGTGTATTTACAAAAACAAATGGATGAATTTCTGAAGGAGAGATGTTGCACCAGAGGTCAGGAGGTGTCTAGGGCAATCAGTATATGGGTGGTTTCTGCATTTTCTCTTGTGTGTGTGTGCTGTTAGTCTCTGTCAGACCTGCAATCATGGGTGGTTTGTGTGTGTTTAGGGATGGTCACTTCTACACAGTTCCTGATATTGCTGTTATGGCTGCTGGCACCAATATTAGCACAGAGCCCCTTTAACAATTCTTCAGTCTGCTTCGTTACTTTTAGTCTCCATATTTCATATTCTCACAGATGTTAAGAGCTCCTTTCAGAAATATCACCAGCATGTCTTTATCAACTGCTATTATAACAGGACAGGATGTAACAAGAGGGCTCCTTTAAAGCAGAAAGCAACACCAGGTTTTGTGTCACTTAGATGCTTATTTTGGCTCCTTGGTGCTTCTCGGAGAGGATGCCAGGAAATGTTGCTGCCTTTTCACGTTGGAGTTTTAGGAGGATGTTCAGCGTTTTGGGGTTTGTGTGGTTCCCGAATGTGGGTGAGAATTACCACGAGGTGGCAGCGTGCAAGCCCCAAAGTGTCTCTCGATTCTGCCGCTCTCCTTTTCCTCTCCTATCCACCGAGGTAACAGCTGGACTAGAGCATCCTTGCAGGTCCTGTGCGACTGAAATTATTCTGTTTTCCAGAAAATCCAGATGTTAAAAGACCGTGTACAGATCCTGAAGAATTTCTGGTTTTACAGAGGATACTTACTGTGATGTTCTGGTAGTCGGTATGTGTGCTCAAGTTAATACATTTATTAACAACTTGGCACAGTGGTCAGCAGAAAGACTGTGATCTTTTACTCAAAAGTCAGAAAAGAGTTTTAGCAGCTGTGACTGTACTGTTCTCTGTCTCTTTCTATACCAGCTCTCCATATTCAGATGTGCAAGGAACTCAGTGCAAAGGGGCTGTGCTCTCTCAAAAGGAAATGTTTGAGATCTGCAGAGAGTTCCTCTGTCCGTGTGTGTGCACACAGGGAGCAAACAGCAGAAAGAATCTCTGCTCACAGATTGTTTTCAAAACATTTTTATTAACACCATTAAAAGACCCCTCAGAAATCTTTGAGAATATTGTTTGTATCTTCAGTGAAGGGCAGTTCTTTCTAAGCAAGAACCAAATGATGGCCAGCCTTGCCAATAAAAGATGATTTTTCTTTTCCTTTCTTCACAAATGTTTGCTCTTTTGAATCCTTGTACAATGACAGCAGAAAAAATTGCATCAAAAGCATTGGCTCAATCTACATACAACACAGTCATAAATACTCCCCAAAGTTAGTCAAAACACAGTATGCTGTGAAGAAATCATTATTGCTGAAAAACAATTCTTTATTGCAAGAATTCTGAGTCTGCATGCTCAATAAGAAAGTAAAACTCTAACAGTGAACAGAGCTGAAAAGAATTTTAGCTCTTCATGAGCAAACACTGTCCAGAAGGCTTCACGTTTCTTTTTTCAGTAGCATGCAAAGTCTCTGTACATAATGTCCACGGAAAAGAGGTTGGATACAACCCCTGGCAAGGAATAGGTTACTCTCAGCTCTGTAGCTGGGAGCCGTGTCCAGATGAGGTTTGTGTTTGGTGCTGTGGGAGGAGTGGAATCATATTCTCTCTCTGGTCAAATCAGGCATTGGTCTTCTAATCACAGAAAGCTTCCTCACAATTTCTGCAATGCTTTTGACTTGGTGAGGGACCCTTGAGATAAATAAAACTGAGATGCAGCTTGTAGCATTTCTGCGGTGTGCTTTCACTTGTGGTATACCCTGTAACTGTAATGTCCTTCAGTTGTTTGGGTTAGGGGTTTTTTTTTTTCCTGTTTGTTTCTCTTCCAAGGTCTCATTTCAGGTTTTAAAACCTCTGAAAAAATTAGTGTCTTTTTATGTCCTCATAGTGTCCTCAGAGGCTGTTTGGATGATTAAAGTGACAGTGTTTTGGGGAGCTTTGTGGCAATACACTGAAATACATTTGCATTTATCATCTCATATTATTTCAAATAATTGTCTTGAGGAAGTCAGAAAACCTGCCCTAGGAAGTTATCTGACTGAGTGCTGGTGTGCTGCCTGTAAATCCTGCAAAAGAGGCCATTTGGCTATTTGTGTGTGTGGCAGCTCATGGATTCAAGCTGTTGAAGTGAGACAGTCTCATCTGAGAGTTGCTTTATTTGTGAAAGGCTTTTTCATACCAAATACCATATTTAGCAAAACTGAGAAAATTCTGCTCAGCTTCATATGTTTTTCTTTAGACCTATGCATAATTTTCCAAATTACTTCTTCCCCTAAAATTGAGGCTTCTCACCACTTTTCTGTTGAATCTTTCTCTTCCTTGGTCCCCAAATTTTTTAGTTTATTTATCATTCATCTCAGTCTCTATAAATAAAGGATGGTTCCAGAGCAGAGTTATGAGCAGTAGGGGGCTGGCTAGGGTGGTGTCCTGACCACAAGCCTTTGTAAAAGTGGAGTACCAGGCTAGTAGTGAGTGATACTGAAAAACTCACTGAAAGACATTTCTGTACCAGTAGTTGATTTTAAGCCATACCCACTCCCAAAGAAACAAATTACTTCCTCCCAGACTTGACATCTTCTCACTGCTGCAGATAAAAGCATGAACAGATTTCTTTTAAATTCCTCAACAAGCACAGAAAGAGAATTCTGCAAACATTTAAAATTGCAAATTGCTTGTTTGCTCAAGATCAGATTTATTCAAAAGGGTGCCTGCTCCTTGGGGACTTGTAGAGGTTGTTTCTGAGATGATCTTTGTACAACATAAGCATATTTTTCAGATTATTCCCAGTCTAATGTGCGAAGAAGAATACAGTGCATTTGTTATTTTCTAAAAAAAAAGACCAATTACGTGCAACATTCCCTCTAGACCTATAATATTTATTTCAATGTTCTGTCAATAAATACAACAAGGTTATTTTTCTGTCAGATTTGTTGGAAGAATCATTTGAGGAAACTTCTATTTGGTAAGTTCAGTTGCAAAAAGCAATCAAGAAGAAAAAATATCCCTTGCTGTTATTGGAAGAAACATGGAGCTCTGAGGAGTTGTTCCAGAGCAAATATTTACATCTTTGCCTCAGAATCCTTTGGCTGGCACCTGAAGGCCGATTTGCCTTTCTGCTCTCTTGCTTTCAAATGCCAAATGAGGGGAAATGAAAGCCCACAGGAAATCTGAGCAGTGTTGGAAATACTGGAGCAGCATTCTGAGTACTGCAGCTCTGGTCATCCCTGATGGAAAATCCCTCTTGGGGATTTTGGAATCCTTTGGCTGTGCATTAACCAAACCCTCACCCCTGCAGCTCAGGCCCCAACCTGCCCCATGGCACTTCTCAGCCTTGCTAAAGGAGGCAGTTTGATAAAAACGATGCAAAATTCACAATGCAGTTTCACTATTTATGTTTGTAATATCAGAGGAGAAAGCCAGGCCTGCCTGTCCTGCTGGAATTATCTTTCCCTGGCTTTGTCAGCTCGTGCTGAAGGTGCTGGGGGCTCCCAGCTCAGGTCTGCTGCTCCCAGCACAGGAGGCAATGGAGAGTCCTCTCATGAGCCCTGTGCAGCTACACCCCCCATCTGCCCCAGAAATAGTGAGATTTGTCATCAGGGCTGGGGAGAGTAAAGCCAGAATGAAAGCAAACAGAAAATATTTTAAAATTAAAATGAGAAGCGGAAACTTTGAGGATTCCAATCACATTGGAACACACTCTAATCCCACATCCCATCCTCTTATGAAGTGCATCTTCAGCTTAAAATGGTTTGGGGGACAAAGAAAGATCCACCTAACACAGTTTCTCATATAATGACATGAAATTATTATCAAAGATTTCTGTTTATTCTGCAATATTTATTGGAAGGTGTTATTATCATAGGTGTACCTACAATCTCTGTATTTCCAATCTAGCTGTGTTATGGTTTACAATCCAGTTTTTGACAGGGGCCTGCCTCCTGTAGAAGTTTGTTTTCACAGCACTCTGGAATATTAGGAAGGTACCTGGCTTCTTTCAGGTGGAAGAAGTGGCATTAAAGGGCCATAAATGTGGGGGGAGGGAGGGGAAAACCACAAAAAATTCCTTAGAAATTAAGAAATACTATGAAATATTTCCTATTTCTGAAACAAACTGACCTGCTGCACACAATAGTGGAGGCTAAAAGAAAACAATTTCTGCAACAGAATAATGATGCCCTGTGAAACAAAAAGAAAAAAAACACTAGAAAGCCAAATTACTACCACTAATTTTAACATTTAATTAACTGGTGCCACTATTCTGAAGTCTCTTGACTTGGCATCAGTGCCCTTCTGTGTGTTTCAGCCCTTTTTTTTTGTTACACTAGATACTTGTTTTAAGCTGATTTCTTGATTTCAACTGCAAAAATCACAGCACATGCACTTAAAAGTGGGATGGTGCATTCAGAAATGGACTTATATGCAGAGTCATGTTCTTCAAATTCCTTTTTCCTAATCATTTTTGCATGAAACATGGTAATAGGAACATCACTGCTCATTGCCTTAGGCAGCTACTCATGCTAGTTTCTTGAATTAATATTTGATTGTTGCATAGAAAAAGTATATAGATTTAGGGTTCAAGTAACAGCATAATCATCTCCTTGAGATAGTTGGAGGTGCCACTGCCATTAACAATTCACCTCCTCTGCCAGAGTGGTGCAAAGAAGGGTCAGGTGGTGGCTGGATGGGCAAAGGAGTGGTTGTGTTTGTGTATGTGAAGCCAGGCAGGAATGCAAGAAGAGTTTAAGCCTCTACTCACCTCTCTGAGGTGAACTCAAGCTGTTGTTTTTTTTCCAGACTAAGGATGCTTTTTGGGAAAGATTTCTGTTTATTCTGCAATATCTACTGGAAATCGTTATTATTATAGGTGTAACTGCAATGTCTGTATTTCAAATCTGTCTGCATTATGGTTTACAATCCTTAATTTTGCTTTTAGAATTCTGTATGAAGGTTCATACTGGGGAGTTGGCTGGTGATTTCCTGTCTTGCATTAAAAATGGTTTGCTTTGGTAGGGGATGCTCTCAGGGCATGCCCATTGGCACTGATATTTTCTGCAAAACCAAAACATCTGCATGTGAAAATTACTTTCAATGTGGAAGAGTCAGGCAGAATTGAAGGCAGAACAACCAGAATCCCCAAAGATGAAGACGCTATCTGAAAAAAGTCCATCTCTGATTTACAAGGTTTTCCTGTAGTATCAGTGTTCTGACATTGGATATTCTGGCTGAATTGGAAATATCTGTGTTTCCATGGCCTTTCAGCTGCAGTGTGTGTGCTTGTGGCCAGGAAGAGCAGTTGTGCTCCAAAGAGCACAGAACTGCTCCAGCAGGAGCTGCACACTGCAGGAACCAATTTTTTTATTTATGGGTTTTTTTTTCTGCTTGGAACAATGATGTGCATAACTTACTCCTCTTCCTCTGAGAGGCTGTGACTCAGCTGGTGCAGTCTACAGACAAAGTGTTCAGGTCTGAATGTTCTCCAGGGCAGCTGTAGCTGAAGGTTATCAGTGCACACACAACAGCAACATCTTACATGGATATAAAGCAGAAGACATCATGGAGAAAATAGGGAAGAAAAAAAATCTGTAAAAATCTATAAAAAACCCCTATCCTGAATGTTGTATTTGGAGGCATAAGCACCTCCCCTCCACTGCAGAGGTGGCTGAGTTTGGGTGACTTTGTGAGGCTGTGGGGACATGGATAAAAGCTGCTGCCCATGTGTCTCTGACAGAGCACCAGTTGGCCAGATTTTTTCCAAAAGATTTACATAAAACTGGTGTTTGCAGAATTCTGCCAGTCCATCAAAATCACCCAGGGACTTGGTACATGTGGGGTTTTTTCAGCATTCCATCCATAAAGGCAACCACTACTGCACAGCATTATCTTGCAGTGAGGCAAGCAATCATTCATGTTGCACAGCAAACCCACAAATGGCAATCCATTTGCTGTGGGATTTTCATCTTTAACCTAAAGACTTGTCATATTAAGAAGAAATTCTAAGTGGAATCTTTTGATCAGAATGCTGTGCTTGAGTTCCTCTGCTCGTAAGCATGAGGTAACGTGTTCGTGCAATGTGGCCCTGCTCTGTGGTTTGAACTCAGCTAGTTTTGAGAAAAAGCATATTTTATTCACTAAACTTAGGAGTAAAGGGTGGCCACTTCATGAAAGCTACTCTCAGAACTCCAGAAAGTAGAAAACTTCCCACAAATCCCAAGCTGTGCTTTTGTGGTTTTTAAAAGAATGCAGTTGAATCTGCACTTGGAACAGGGTAGCTGAATCTTATTTATAGCTCTGTTCTGTCTGGTGCACTTCCTCTCACTTCCCTACAGAATGATATGAATGAAAATGACACTATTGACTATGTGGGTAACAATAAAGGAGCTTGCAGAAATATGATTGTTATAGATTCCAGACTAAGGGATTCAAACTCCTAAGTTGTGATGTTTGAGAGTAGGGGAAGGCTCAGGCTGTGCTAGTTGTGCTGGCCCTGGTGGGTCTCCTTCCCTGTAAAGGTGCCAGGTTTACCTTTGGCTCTCAGACCTTCTAAACCTGGCTGGAATTGGCTGCAATGAAGGTCTAAGTGATGAAAAGAAAAGCGGAGTGTAAAAGATGCTAATCAGTCTTTGTTCTTTTCAGACATCACATGCAGGACCTGGAGTAAAGATTTTGTATGGAGAGAGATAGATTTTAATTAAGCATCTTAATAGAGAAATCCTTCTTGTTTTTTTCAGAATAAATTAAGGAAGTAACTTTGATGCAATATCATTTTCATCTAATCAGTAACATTCTGAAATTACCATGTTGTTTTCCATTAGAAATACCATCATCCAGCAAATCAGATAAAATTATTTAACATAGCTATATTGCAACCTCAGCTAACATTAGCTTGGGCATGTGTATACACAGAGCAGCAGAGGGCAAGTGAATTGACAAATGTTTATAGGGAGAAAAGGGCAGCCAGTATCAACAATTTTATATACTCCTTTGAAAAAGATGCCTGTATTCAACCTTGATTCACTAATAATCAAATAAATGCTTATCAGGGTTTTGCCATTTGCATAGAGTGAATACTGATTACTGACACCAATAAAAGGCAAATGTCCTTAGCCTTTACTTGTATGCACAAATTATTAATATCTCCATTAAAAAACTTGATTTTATATTTGGCATGAATTCAGAGGTTTTTGTTTGATGTAAAACAATACATTTAACAGAGAGCTCTTATACCAGAGTGTTTGCCATTCTTTAAACACACAAAACAAAGTGCATGAAGATAAATCAGCTTGCAAACCTGGGACAACAGTTTCCAGTCTGGAAAAGGGCTGAGGTTGCTGCTGCATGGCTGGGGTGTCGATAAATGTGTGTGGTGGTTGTGGCTGTTTTACCCAGCTACAGCTCCCGTGGGCAAACTCAAACACTCATTCCCCACAGCCTGAGGCAGGCCACAATGAGACTTGCACGTCCAAGCACTATTAATTGTTATTAATATTCATTTTCTATTACAGTATTGCCTAGAGGGGAAGTCAAGGGGGTGCTGTATTTGCCCAAAGTGAGTGGGGAGCTGGAACATCTGGTGAGAAGGGACTCACTCAAGAGTACAGAGAACAGTTCTGTGAGCTGGGAACAGGACACTGCTCATGCAGACAGACTTTCTCCTGACCCACAACACACACTTCTCTTTCTACTGGAAGTTCTCCCAGGGAGAAGACACTCAACAGAGTTTTAGGGAGTTTTATGTCTTGATCCTATAATTCAGTCACATGAGGATCTGACTTAGTAAAAAGCAAGGAAGGCAGCACTGATCACATGTCCTATTTTTTCACCCACAACAGAATCCAAACTAAGGGATTTGGCTGTATGGATATGCATTATAAGAACCATGCAACTGCCCCTCTCAGAACAGACTTCCACAATTGCTTGTCACATTGATTTCTTTAGTTTGGCTATAGGAAAACCTCAAACTATTTGAGCAATAGGAAAACCTAAAACTTCCAATGTCTTTTAGATGACTTGAAATCCTGTGTAATAGGTTCCATAAAAAAAAAAAAAAAGTTGCTTTTATTGCCATCATAGCTGCAATACAATTTCATGTGGTGTCCTTACACATACTATAATTTCTCATATAGAGCTGTCAGCAATAACCTTTTGTGGCAGCAGAGAGAGAAAAAAATCCCCAAAATACGTACTTGTCTAACACATATTTGTAGACCTTAAATCCTGGCTAACCATGCACTGCTGTGTTTCTCTGATCTTACATGTAGTGAGGGAACATTGTGCCTTTTATTTGTAGGTAGAGCAGAAGCAGCTGGCAGGGTTTGTGCAAATGGGATCTTGGAGGAAAATCACAGCCCAGCCTCAGTTCTGCTTACCTGGTGCATGAAGGGACTTGACACATCTGCACTCCTATGTATGCCCTAGAACATGAAATATTTTGTAGTTTTGTCTTTCAGTTTTCCTTCCTTAATTCTGAACACAAATAACAGCTTAATCTAATAAGTCATAGGAAAAAAAAATCTTAGGAAGTTGGTGCATGTCAAGAACAGAGGAAGGCTGCAGGACCTATGAGCCTCAAACACCCAGCAGTGTGTTTCACTCCCTGCTGCCTCTCCTCCTGTCACAGACCAATTTATATTTTGTGCCTCAATAGGAGATGTTCCAGTGCTGGCAGAAACTTTTAATGATCCTGAGCTTCACATGCTGCTCTGGAAACAAGTTCTGAAGAATATAGAAGATTTTGCAACATATTATTCCTGTAAATAAAAACGTATTTCTCACCAGGAATTCACATTCAGATACTCTTCCACATTTAAGCATTGTAGGTTTTTTCCTCATCCAGAGATGCATTGTCCCTTATCCACATTCTTTTTGTTTTTTCAGATATCTCTTCACCTTCTGAAGAACCCTGGTAAACTGTAGTATAGTTACTGGGATTTTAGATGATTGATTAGTGTTAAGATTCTTTCTAGTTTCCTTCTCCTTATGAAGTTGTAATGAATCCTTTCCAACGTGTAATGAATACATTATCTGAGCACTTATTATCAATATAAGTTGATAATAAATTGATAATATAACTTATTACCAATATAAGTTGACAACTATTTGAGTTCATGAGGAGACTTCTCCTTGAGCAAGGAATAGCCTAGAATGACAAATCAGTCCATCCCTTTTTCTGGAACGTCTGTGTTCAACTACCTGGGGATCACAGTAAAACTGGGTAATTCACTCCAGAAGAGACCTCTAGCTGCATTTAGTTTAACCCCACAGTGGAAGCACGACCAGCTCTGACCAGACTGGTGAATGTTACACTGCAAGACACCTGGGGAGCACAACCTAAGCCATGAGAGTGAGGGAAAGGCCAGCCCTGGAGCCGGGAGAAGATGAGCTCAGATGAAGCTCTGTAGCCTGAGGCAGGCAGTGCTCAGGGTGGGTAACAACCCCGCAGTCTCTCTCAGGATATGTCAGTGGATTCAGCCATTTAGGTTGTCAGGTTTTATACAAGAAGACTTTTAACTAAGGTAAGAGAGAGTCACTGAGCAGAACTGAGTCTTAGTTCACTTCATGCCTGGTCTGATATCACACAGGTTGCCTACACAGTGCTGCCCTGTTCAGGATGCCTTGCTGAGTTTTTTGAAGCTCTTGTATCTTCCTGAGTCTCTGTCTTCCTCACCTGCAAGTTCAGCCCATTTTTTATTCTCTCTGCCTCAGCTCCAGCACTCCCTAAAGCTGTTTAGGGGGTTTTATGCTTCCCTTTTATGAATACTGTACTCAAGCAGTGTATGGCTAGCAGGCACACAGTTTTTGCAGATGATAATGTTCTTTATTTTCTCAATGTGGTTCATTTAAAAGCACTTAAAGAAAACATTTTCCAGCAGATTGCTAGTGAAAGGAGATTGCTTTGGGTAGTTTCTTTATATTCAGTTTATCTTGACTTTTACATGAAGTGGAAATGTACATTGCTAATACAGGGAAATGGTCAAAAGGAGAAATTACAACTGCTTGCATATGCTTTTTTTAAATGTGTTTCTGCTCTGAAGAATAATCATGTGAGTTTGACCTGGCCTCACTTAGCTCTTCGTGTCCATGAGAGTGAGGGCTGCTGACATTAGTGGAATGGTTACTGTTGCCAGAATGTTCTTCCTGGCTACTCTTGGAGAGACTCAATTACATCTGAGATTTTTATGCATCATCAGGAATTTTTTTTTTCCCTGTAAATTGCAGTTGCAGGAATACCTGAAGCATTCCTGTGCCTTCAGGACATGGTTGACAGCACTGCACGAGTGTAACTGAGATCCTGATAAGCAAATAAAATGACATGGATGCACAAGTTTACAAAAAAACAGAGTTAAGAGAGTTTTGCTGAGGGGACAGGTGGAACAACACCTTGGTGAATGTGGATTGGGGATGCTTTGGCAGCTGTTGCAGCTAAGAATGCCATGTAAATTCTTACATCCCTGGATGTGTGCTGCACATCTGTACACCTCCGAAACTTTTCTGAACCCATAAAGAATCCTAGGCCACGTGCGTTTGGTCACATTTCTTATTTATTTTTAAAATTTGGGTATGAGTTTGAACGTGCAAATTTTGGCTTAGGAAGATTGGATTTGTCTTTTCAAAAATCAGAGGTAATTAGAAGGACTTCCTTTTCCCCTTGACAATTGCCACCAGCCACTCCACAATGTCTCTGGGCTTGGAAACATTAATTAGTGTTTTGCTTTGTATGTGCAAAGCTGGTGTCCTTTGCCTCTCTGAAGGAAGAGAGACCAATGACCACTTCAGAACCAATCCATTTCCAATCTGCTCTCTATTTCTACCACTGATGCTCCTACCCTGCATGCAAAGCAAAGCAGCTGTTACCAGATTTCACAGCAGAAAGATGCAGACTAAGTCATTGTCAGAAGATTGTGTGTATCCCAATTTGCATAGGCTTCTCCTCCTTTTCATCCTCCCTCGCTTGACTAAAGAAATTAAAATGTGTGAGTTTAGAAGCGGCATACAAAATATATTCCTATTTTCAGTGATTCAGAAATAGGTGATCAGCCCCCTAGATTTTATTCAAAAAGAACATGCAGTTGAGGGGATTTTATTGCATAAGAAATAGTTACAATAAATATGATCTGTGCTTAGATGGTACACAGTTGCTTTTTACCTGAAGTGATAAAGACAACTTAGTAAATGGGTAGTACTACAGTGTGGTGTGTCAGGCAGTCCACTGCAGGATTTATTAATGCTAATATCTGTTAAGAAAATACAGTTAGCCCTTTCTCTACATATAGATTCAGACCTTCCTATTGATATCCTACAGTAGAAATAAACCTGTTTAAAAGAATTTCCTCCTGTGGCATAGCACGCCTTAAAATTTGAACAAAAGTCAGCGTGATAAAAAAATTGATCAGTTCAGTGAACACATTTCTTTGCCTTAAACTGAAATGTGCATTCTAGAAGAGCATGGCTTGTGAATTGGAGATCCATGAAAGGAACAGACCTGCTAAAAGAATAACATTTTGACTAAACAAGCTTATTTGCTTAACAGCTTTCCACTGCAATTAACATACGCGGCAAATGTGTCTATTTAATGTGACAGTCTGCTCAAATAACCCTCTTTCAAGAGTGGGATTATATAATCTGGAAATAGCAGAGTTACACTGAGACTAAAATTATTGAATATCTTGCTTATCAAAGACGCCAGCAGCACTGTCTCCTCCTTTCCCCTGTACTTCGTGCTGACTTGTAAATGATCTGCTTGAGCTCTGGTGTCCTTAAACTAATGAACTGTCTGACAGCAGCATTCAGCACAGGGCTGCTATTTGGAACAAAAGAAAGAGAAACTGAAAGAAACCCCGGGGAAGACAATCTGTGCAGCAGCAGTTCTGGGTGTATTTGGCCTTATCAGGCCTCATGGGATGGCAGTTGCATTGGTCCTACAAGAGTGAAACTATGAGGATGCAAATGGCACGAAAAATCAAGTGGCAAGATGTGTATCAGGGATCAGCTGGTCCCTCGGGCTTGGCTACTCAGTGGTTAGCCCACGAGCAGAGGCTCCACAGGGACCATTTGCTCCTGGGACACTCGCTGGGGATCCTCTGAGCAGAGCAGTGGCTCGGGGACACAGCGTGGCCCTTGCCCACTGTGCCAAATGCCATGGGGGACATCCTGAGCAGGGCGTGGCTGGAAGTCACAGCAGCTGCCCTCAGGTTAGCCCCAGGAAGCTCCAGTCATACTGGGAAATCCCTCCTGACATCATAAAGGGATGTTTCTCTTTGATTTCCACTAACGTTATTTCAGCAGAGTGAAGCTCTGGCATTTGATGGTCTTTGCTTTCCCCATAGAGTTAGGAGGTGTCTAACTACAACCTAGAAGAAATGCAAAAGTAGTCAAATGTCGACTTCAAAAGGCAAGATTTGGACTTGCTGTTTTCAGGAATTGCCGTGCTGCTGAGGGTGGGAACATTGACCAGCCAAGCCCCTGTCACTGCCCTGGTGATGTCCTGTCCACCTGTCAGACTTGCTCCCTCCAACCCCCTCAACAGTGTCTAAAAATGCACAAATTGGTTTAGCCTCCTGTTGTGAAACAAATCAAAGGGGAAGGTGGTCTAATATCTCTTAGCTAATCTGTACAAAGACAGGACTGGCCCAGCACCCACCAAGGATGAGGATTTGGCATGGACAGGGACTCATCAGATGGTGGCCAGCAGAGCACTGCAAGGAGCCAGGAAGGTGATGCAAACCTCCCAGAGTAACAGAGACTTCCGAGCCCCAGGAGAAGGCAGTGGGTCTGCTGCTTCCTTGCCCAGGAATGGGGCAATTTTCATTACTATTGGTATAGTTCCCTTGGCCCAGAGTGCCCAGTTTTTGACCTCTTGCCCTGTTGTTTGACTCTAAGATCCTTTCTGCATCAATTGCAGGGTGTGGAAAGGAGGGGAGAAGGGTTCTGTGCTTCTCCATAGGCTGGCTAGAGACACTGGAACCCTGAAGTAAAGCCAAAACACAACTTTCAGAAATCATCTGTGAAAACAGACTTCTCCCTGCAGCTGCTTAGAGAGGGGAGCAGGTAAAACACAAAACTGGAGCTGGCTGTAGCCCATGTGCCATTGAAAGGGGTCAGAGTGATGGAGAGCTCAAGGGCACACTCACTGTTAAGGCAAGATCCAATCTCCTGGTTGAGTTAATTTTAGAGCTGTGACAAATTCCCCCTCCCAACACCTCAAAAGGTGGGGATTTTCTACATCCCACTGTGAAGTACCCTGACAAGAGCCTGCCCACTCAGGAGTTTACTGCATGAAGATTTGTAGAATTGTGAGGAACAAGGTAAGGAGCCAGATCTTTCCCCTTCTAAACTGACAAAAAAACCCTTCTTTGGTCAGTGCTCTGCTGGCAGAAGATCAATTTTAAACATCCTCCAAGGCCCTCAAAACCACAGTATCTGTCTCAATACATGGGGGTTTTAATGACAGTCTGGAAACTCCTGAGTTGTCCCCAACCCTGAAAAACTTCCCACTGTTCCTAAAACAGTATAATGAGGCTGTGACTCTGAGACATTGTTTTTTGAAAGTGGAGGAGGCCGTTTCCCTTCTTGTCAGAGGATTTGGCTGTCACTGTTTCTCACTTGGACCATCACCCATTTCAATCAGAAGATGCAAACTCTTTCTGTGTGGTCATTGTGCTGGAACATGCAGGTGGCCATCTGGGCAACCTGGAAAAAAAAAAGCTTTTGCTTACAGCTAGAGGAAAAAGAGAGCAAACACAGAATTCATTTTTCAGCCCCATCGTCCCCACATTATAAGAAAGTCTGAATTACCAACTTGTGTTGCCTGCTGCCCAGAGAATGCCAGGTCACCTCTAAGGCAGAAATGTTGTCTCCTCTACATGCTAAACTTCCAGACTCTTCAGGCTGCAGCACCCGAATTTCCCTCAGGTGTACTGAACATTTCAGGTGATGATTGACCGCTCTCCCTGATATTTGTATGATTATTAGTCTCTTCTCTGTGTGCTATTCAGAGGACAGCACTGCTCATAAAAAGCAGATAGGAGCAAGCTGGGCTGCTGCCCCTGGTGAGTAGGAGAGAGGATGGGCTGATTGATGACCCTTGGCTGTTTTCTGATGTTGCAGTTGTTTTTTATGATGTCATTAGGAGGCTATAGTCATATTAAGGAATCCCTCATGACATCATAAAGGACTTGATATTTCACTAATGTTATTTCAGCAGAATGAAGCTCTGGCATTTTATAGTCTTTGCTTTCCCTATAGAATTAGGAGGTGTCTAACTACAACCTAGAAGAAATGCAAAAGTAGTCAAATGTCGACTTCAAAAGTTATGGTTAAAGAATGCTAATATATTTGGCTCTTTTGGAGCACATAGCACCTTTAGGTGGAGGACATGATGTGTTTGTAAAAGATGCCATCTGTGAATCACATCCTCACACAAAGGAAGAATCACACAAGCCTTCCACTTTTTTTTTTGGTGCACAGAAACAAAGAAAACAAAGAATTGTTTTTCCTGAGGACTGACCAAGGTGTCATAGACAGCACCACGGCACCATTTAGCATAAAAGCACTGAGTTGTGATGTAATGGTGCAGTCAGGACAACATTGACAATGGAGCCCATCATTTCCTAACATAAGAGGGAAATATAAAGCTTGTGCTGAGAAGAAATACGGATTTGATGGCTTTGGTGTAGGTGGAAAAATCAGCATGCATGGTGTAGCCAACTGTGCCACCATAAGGGGTACGTGAGGCTGGACAGCCTTACTGACACCTCCCTGTGCCAGCCCAGCATCCTCCTGGCAGCAACACAAACATTTCACCAGGTGAAAGTTAGTTAAGGATAGGGACTGCATGCCCAAGGGAGAAATCAAATTACAGTTTGCTTTACTGGAGTATTAAGGGATTCCTTGGCAAGTCTTCATGCTAGTTCCACCTGCCTTCCTGTCCTAATGCACTCAGTAGTACAGAAATATTCTTCATGGTTCCTTAACCTTTCCTTTTTTCTCAGAGGAATTGCACCTCTGGTTTTACCTTCATTTTCTTTGTTCTCTGAGAGTTTGCAATGCAAAGGAATTTATTTTTAATCTACATTCCTATGACTTTTGCGGTCTTCTCTCTGGTTGCTCCCAATTTATGTAGTAAGTAGCAATAATATTTATTGTATTGTTTTAAAATTTTCCATTATTTCTTATCTGTGATTTTGGAATGGTGCTGGAAAGCCAGCTAAGTGGCAGAGCCACTGAATGGCAATAGGAATTGAACCTTTAGCTTACACAGATGTTTCAAAAAATCCTTGCTGTTAACTGCAAAATTCCACTTGAAGGTGTTTTAAAAGCTGTTGAAAATTTTACCCACAATGACAGGCAGAGAACTCTGGAATCTAAAAGACTGTCATATGCATGTTAATCTGAAGTGAACACTGTTTTATTTCACATAGAGAAGTACACAAAATTAAAAAGTTCCTCTGAGAACCCAGCTGGACTTGTGGGAGATCCTTTTTGGCCTGAATCCATCTGCATTCTGAAAAATCAGTAAATTAGAATGAAAGTGGGTTTTTTTTATTATTTATTCCAGAGATGCTACTGAAAGTATGAGTATATAACACCTCAAAGTTATTTTATAATCCCCAAAACAGCTAACTGAACAGTTTGATACAAGGCACAATGCCAGCCCTGCCTGTACCTCTGCATACTGTTCTTAGATCTGAAGAGGGGAGCAGAGGCAAGAGAAGAGCATGCATTTCAGCAGCACACCAGTAGCTCAAGGTATCCAAAATCTTGCTGAGGAGACTGTCCTTCCTCAGACCTCGTGGTCCTAAGCCGTGTCTTTCTGCCTCTCTGAAAGTGCCCTACTCATCACACTGGTGCTGAGCTGTGGCCCCTTGACATCGTAACCCCCAAAGCATCAGAATTTTTTAACTGTCAAGGGTACAAAAAAGTGTGTCCAAGAGCCTCCCATCTCCATTGTTCAGCCTGCAGCTGATGGAAGAGTCACTGACTCACAATCCTGCAGTCCAGAGTCTGTCCCTTGCTCTTCCCTGCACGGACACAAAACTCAGGAGTTGCATCAGGAGTGCAAGGGCCCCAGGGATGAGCAGACACCTGGCAATGGGTTCCTGTGCTGTTCCCCTGTGGTCAGTGGGGAGCTCTGCCCGTGAGGCTGTGTGCTGTAGGCATTTGCTGCTCTGTGCTCAGCCAGGCCCTGATTTGCAGTGGTACTTGGGACTTTCAGCAGGTAGCTTGGGACTCCAGACACCTGAGCACAAACCCTCTGAGGAACAAACAGTTTTACTTTCACGTACCAACAGAGGCATGCACGGTGAGGATGAATACAAAGAGAGTCCTCAGAGGAAGTCCTGGCACTTGGCATTTTGCAGGGTCATTGGTGGCTTTGTGATCCCTTTTTTAAATTTATGCATCACCAATTAAATGTCTGTTTGACAGGCTGCACCACCCTGGACATGTCTGGAGATGCCCCAAAGGAGGAGGTGGGAAAGGGGGGAGAGTTGCCTGAAGCCTGGGATAGTTATCTGTTTGCTTTGAACAGAACAACCAATCTACCTCTGGGGTTTTGCTTTCACACAAGTTCATCCAGTTCACCTACTTATACTGCTCGTTATTAATAGAATTGTTAGCAGGTTCAGTCCACAGCTGGTAGGGAAGGTGTGCACATGGGTGGCACCTGAAGACAGAAAGTATCTGATTATATCTAATACTACTTGGCTCATCTTCCCAGGTGTTCTGTTTTACAGATAATAAACCAGACAACTTCACAGAGGGAGGTACAGGCACACCCTAGCTGTGGGCTCCAGCTGTATTCCAGCACCAGCTCACGAGTGGGGTACCTGTGCTGGTGAGGAGTTGGGACTGTGCCTGCTCACAAAAGGGAACACAGACATGGATGCCATGACCTGCACAAATGTCACACGTGAACAGACCTGTCACTGACCAGTGTATTCAGAGGCACCTGAGCTCTCAGCCACCCACTGACACAGACACTCCATTGTCTCTGGACACATCCTTGCCCTTGTGCATCCTTTCCATCTCTCATTTGTGGCCATTTATGCACAAGCTGCTCATGGCACATTCACTTCCCACAGCTGCAATGCAGCCAGCTGTGTTTGCAGTGTGGGCTGTACCTGCTGGGGCACCGGGGCTGCACAGGTGTCACCTGTGTGTTGGAGCAAAATGCCATGGGACAGAACTCAGGTGTGATGTGTGCACAGGAGGAATGGATCATCAACACTGCTCCTGCCAAGGGTGCTCTGTGTCTTGGTACAAACCAGGAGAAGGAGGTGTGCCATGGACCTGAGGCTGAGCACTCTGTTTTACACTCTGCATCCTCTGTGGTCTTCCTCTGGCTGTGAGGCTGAGCACTGATACTGACAGGTCAGGTGCAAGATTTTCAGCTAGAGGAAGTTGAAGAATGGACAGGAAACAGAGGAAAGAAAGTCTCCCAAAATAATCAGAGTTCCCCACCTCTCTCAGTGTGATGTGGAGTGGAACATCCAACCTGCTCCACTACATCTGAGCATGTAAGGGTGAGCAGTTCATTGGTGCTGAACGCTCCATCCTGCCCTCACATTCAGATAGTGATCTTGATTGAGCTTTTCAGCCATGGATGCCTTTGAACTCAGACCTAGCAGAGAGGGATGAATCTTTTCCATCTGATTCATATCCAGAGCTTCTGCTATTTACTCAAGCCTCTTGGGTGGAGACATTGGGCTGGAGAGCTTGTGGGAACAGCTCCCTTCAAGTTCTAGCTGCAATTTGAAAGCTGTGGTGTAGGAAGAAAAACAGGGTAACCAGCCTGTCTTCAAAGTGAGCCTTTCTTCTCCCCAGAGCAAATGTAGCTCTGACCCCATTTAACACCAGCTCTCTCACAGAGGTTGGTACATGCAATGTTTCAGGCTCAGAGAAGAACTTCTCTGCCTGAGTGTTGTGTTGAATAAACTCTTTCTTCCGTTATAGGAAGGGTGGCAAGTAATTTTTTTTTTCTTTTGCATCTGGACTTCAAAATTTTTATGTCAGTCAACATTTTTTGCAATGCTAGCTTTAGAAGGAATACATGCTGGGTGCATTGAATGACCCTTCAAGTTAATACTTTCCCATCTACCTCAGAGTGAGCTGAAGACCTCTGGCCAGAGTAGTACTGCTTCAGCTTGTCAAAATGGGTTCATTAGAACTTTCATCACAAATTCAGAGCATGAAATAAGGTTCGCTTCCAGCCTGGTGACTTGTCTCAGTCACCTATGCTTTTAGTGTGTGTTCAGGATGAGCAAGAGTGTCGTACTCAGTGGTAATCATGTCATCTCGGATTTTTAAAGCTCACCTTTATTCCTGGCAAACCAACACATAATTAGTTTGATAATATTAAATGCGCTGGATATTTATGTTATCAGTTATTCATGTACCTTGCTGATATGTGACTCTATTTGACTTGAACAAAGCCCCTTTTATACTCTAGATGAAACAGGCACTACTTTGCTTAACTACTGGGCAGATGTAGCCTGATAGTCACTCACCTTTCCCTGGAAAATGTTGGACCAGTGGACCAGTTTCTGGGCTATGTCTCTGTGCAGGTTGTCAAGACCTGCCAGCTGTTGGAATGTCATTCTAACACATCTTTGGACACAAGGTTAAAAGGTGTCGTGGAGCTCTTCACACAAACTGCATGGTGTAGTTTTGAGAGCCATAATTGGGATAACCATGATCAGGAAAAAAAAGAAGGGAACACACAGATTAATGCACCTCTCGTGTGGTCCAAAAAACCCACTCAGAGTAGATGCAGCACAATGGCTGTTCTCTAAATATTCAGTGGAGCTGTGCCTCAGGGCTGCAGACCACTCCATTAACAGTGGCTCAGGAGTTCTTCTTGCACAAAGAAAGTCCCTTTTCCAAGGAATTTTTAATGCACCTGAATACACAATGAACAGGAGTAATCTGCAAAGGGCAGGAGCTTCAGCAGATAAACTTTACAATAACACAGATATTAAAACTTATTTATAACGTCATGCTCTTCTTTCTATTTAGGAAACCTCGACATATTTATCTTTGATTTAGAAATTGTTAGTCCCAAATTAGGTTCAGATGCTTCATCTCCTCTGGGAATTATGAGCAAGAAAGAACAGTAAAGCAACAATAACCCTGGAGTGAGGGCTGTACATCTTTAATTAATTTATGAGCATTTCCAGGGACTCCCAACTACAGCACGTGAATGCCTGGAAATCCTGCATTTTAGGAGTTTTCCATTTCCTATTGTTTTCTTCCCGCTACTTTGGATCTCACATCTCCAGTGAGCACATCTCCAGCAGTGTTCAGTAGGTAGAAAAGCAGCAATAATGTCTCAGTGCTTATTATGTCAACTACAATGGAATTAATTTCTCCTGAATGGTTTGTTGGTTATGCCTATCTTGTTCTAGTAAGATGTTTAATGATAGCAGGGTAAGAGGTCCCTGTTTGTGGCTTCTCCTGTTCTGTGTGAGGCCTCACCTCTGCGTTGTTCTCTGCAACAGCAGAAACCAAACCACTGATGTGCTTTCTTCAAAGCATGTATCTTTGGGGCTGAGGTTCTTTTCAGTTAGTTTTCGTAGGCTTCCAGGAAGCAGTGGTAGATGTGGTATCGTGTGACACATCAGGGGTATCCAAATCTAGTGTCTCTCAAATCTGAATCATGCTCCTCTTTCCCTCTTTGGCAGGTGTGAAAGAAATGAAAAACTCCTGAATTAGCATTCCCCGTTTGTCAGTGCCATGCTCCCCGACAGAATCCAACTCGTACTGGCTCTTTCTCCCACCCTCTTAATTAATTTTGCTGTGCTGAGCAAGCGGGCTGCAGCAGGCTCTGTGGACTGATCTCCTCATCTGCCTTTGATGTGTCTCCTGGGAGGGGGAGGGTGCCCTGCAGAAACTCGTGAGAGAGACCTGCTATTGCTTATTTCCACGCTGCCTTGGGCAGAGCTCTTCTCTGTCCTCTACTCTTACATGGTGTCTCTTTTATCAGCAACTCAATTGTCACAATACAGCAGAACTTTCCCAGGCCTGTGGGCAGTGGGGCCTAGGGCCCACATGCGCTGTGGATTTGGTGCACAGGGACCCTGTGCACACATGGCCAAGCGAGGGTGCCAAAAACTGCAGGGCTCTCAGGGTGCCTGGCACCCCTGTCTCCAGAGACTTCAGCTCTCCAAGCCCACAGCTGAGGGCTGGTGCCAGATGCCAGCTGCTCCAGGGCAAGTCAGCCCACCCCAGGAGGCTCAGCTCCCACCAAAGACATTGGATGTTTCCTTCCTGGAATCCTTCCTGGAATCCATCCATCCTTCCTTCCTTCAATCCTTCCTTCAGTCCTTCCTTCCTTCCTGGAATCCTTCCTGGAATCCCTCCTTCCTTCCTTCCTTCCTGGAATCCATCCATCCTGGAATCCATCCTTCCTTCCTGGAATCCATCCATCCTTCCTGGAATCCATCCATCCTTCCTTCCTTCCTTCCTTCCTTCCTTCCTTCCTTCCTGGAATCCATCCTTCCCTCTCACACCTCCTCTCTGGCCCGGCCTGTCGCCAGCAGTGGCCAGGCAAGGGCCACTTTTCCCCGTGGGGTGCTATAGCTGATTGTGAGGAGAGGCTGACAGTGGAGGAGAGGTGGCACCTTGATCAGGAGAGTGCAGGGCCTGCAGCTGCACTGGGATCGCTGAGGGCCCCTGAGCTGAAATCTGATTTGCCATGGTTCCCTGGTTTGCCATGGTTCCCTGGTTTGCCATGGGTTCCTGGTGTGCCATGGGTTCCTGGTGTGCCATGGGTTCCCTGGTTTGCCATGGTTCCCTGGTTTGCCATGGTTCCCTGGTTTGCCATGGTTCCCTGGTTTGCCGTGGGTTCCTGTTGTTCTATGGTTTCCTGGTTTGCCATGGGTTCCCTGGTTTTCTATGGGTTCCTGGTTTTCTATGGGTTCCTGGTTTGCCATGGGTTCCCGTTTTTGCCATGGGTTCCTGGTTTGCCATGGGTTCCTGTTTTTCTCTGGTTCCCTGATTTGCCATGGGTTCCTGATTTGCCATGGTTCCCTGGTTTGCCGTGGTTTCCCATTTTTCTCTGGTTCCCTGGTTTGCCATGGTTTCCCCGTTTGCCATGGTGCTATCTGGGAATCTGCTGAGAGCTGGCTGCTGGCCCGTGTGACGGCTGAGCTTTGGGAAATGCTGGTGCCTGCCCCTACGTGTGCGGCTGCATGTGTGCGAAGCAGGCGCCCATCGGCAGCGGCGTGCATCAGGCTGGACTCACAGCCATGGGCACTTGTTTCCTCTGCACCAAACAAGTAATCACAGCTCTTCATTTTTTGCTTTATTTTCTCTCTGTCTCGCTCTTTTTTTTTTTTTCCTTTTTTTTTTTTTTTTTGTTGGGGTTGTTNTTTTTTTTTTTTTTTTTCTTGTTGGGTTGGTTTGTTTTATAAAATTGCCGAGTATTGTGGTGGATTGAACCTGGCTGGAGGCCAGGTGCCCACCAAAGCCACTCCATCACTCCCCTCCTCAGCTGGGCAGGGGAGCAACAACATAATGAAGAGCTTGTGGGTTGATATGAGGACAGGGAGAGATTGCTCAGCAATTGTTGTCGTAGGTAAAACAGACTCAGCTCAGGGCATCGAGTTTCATTTACTGCTAATCAAATCAGAGTAGAATAATGAGAAATAAACCCAAATCTGAATGTCTCACCATGGTCTTGGGCATGTATTGGTCAAGTATGTCTCCTCTGAAATGAATGCTTCTGTTCTTCCCAAAGGAATCCTGACTATTAATGGGATTTAGGTCTTTCCTTGCATGTTTAGTTTGCAGGAAGCTGCAGATGGCCATACCAAAAGCCTAGAAGTACAGTTTGGTTTGGGTTTGGTTTTGGTATTATGTTTTGGGTTTTTTTCTGTAAACTGCCTGAGAAAGCACATTTATAAAAGTTGGGTTCTGAACTACACTGAGGTGAAAGCTCTCAGGGAAAGATTTGACTACTCAATTACTGTTCCCACTTTCTGCCATCAGACTAGCCCCTGTGTGAGTTGCTGGTCCTTGGGCTGCAAGCATGGCATCCTCTAGCTCAATCCAGGACCTCCCAGATTAAGCTTAGATATTGTCCAGTTTTCATTTTAAAATGAAAGAGAACTCAGAATATTCTGTGAGGATGTTATTTGCACATCACATATGACATTGTGCAGAGCTTGAGTTGTAGGGAAAGGAAAGAAAGGGCAACAAAGTCTGCCCAGCTCAGGTTGCTTGAGTCATGAATATTCATCATCTAAATGCTAAGAAGTTTTCTAGAAACTCCACCCACCAAACTGAAATAACTGTTACAGCCTTTGCCAACAAAATGCCAAATGAAATGGATAAAAAATGAAGCAACATAGATTGTACAAAGCAACTGTTTTAAATCCTGAGTTTGATGGTCAGAAACGAGAGGTTTCCAGCAGCAGAACACAGTTCCAGGTCCTGTGGTCAAACGTCTTTTAGCAAACACTGAATGTGGAGAGTCTGGACTTTGCCATTGCCTGCACACATCCACATCTTCATGGGCACCTGTGGGCACTCCAGCACAGGCTCTTCCTGGGGCTTGCATTGTTTCATACAGCTCAGTTATCCACTCCTCTGAACTCTGCTTGCTTTCTATGTCAATTCTCTTGTATTAAAACACCTAAAAATCCTCCACTGCTGGTTTTAATTACAAGTGTGTTAGCTGCTTCTCTACATGTAATTACTAAAATGAATGGAGAAAGCAGAGATGAGAGAGTGTAAATGCTCTTCACACAGAAATGCAATTAGACCTGCAGGCATCTTTCCAACTACTCCATATGTTATGTAAAGTTTGGTGTATGTACATATGAATTAATAGGAGTATTTATGTTTTCCCTTCTCACTTTCACAATGGATTAATTTCAGACATATTTTATAAGGTATTTCTGACTGTCAGGTAGACAGGTGAGTATCTCCTCCAGGTACTGTCACATCCACCTCAAAAACCAAAGAAAAGAGAGTACATGATTATTCCAGTGGATGTGCACTATAAGCAAGCACCTGATGTGTGCTCCCTGCCTTGCTGACCTTCTGAAGTCAAAGTGCAGGGAGCCTCTGAGAGCCTCCTGGAAGGGCTGACATGAGGGAAATACCTGCACCTGGGCATCATTTTGCTGAGGAGTTGCCTTCACCATGAAATCAAGTCTGCACCTGAGTTTCCTCTCCCCAGTTGGTCTCACTGAAATAAAAGCAACTGCATTTAGCAGCCTTATTCCTCTTGGGACTGGCTAAGCTGTGCTGTGAGCTGCTGTTGACTCCTTCTAGCCCTTTAGGGATGTGCAATAGGACTCAGAAGAAAACCCCAGACTAAAGTGGCAGGGGAGTGTGTCCAGCCTGCATGTTTGGCAGAAGTGGCTGCAACAATTTCTGGCAGGCTGTGCTCAGTCAAGCCCTGTCCCATGTCCAAGCTGAAGAGGTTCTGCCTAGGGAGAGCACTTGATAAGGAGTGGGTTTGTGGCCAAGGTCATTTGTGTGGCTTTTGCAGGGTCAGTGCCAGGGGGCTGCTGCCTGCCCTGTTTTCCTGAGGAGCTGGGCATCAGTCACTGCTCAGCTGGGGACAGAGCAGAGAGAAGCATGGGCTGGCCCTGAGGAGCTTCTGCCCTGGTTGTTCTTGGGGGAAAGTCAGAAAAAATTCATCCTAGAATGTTCCCATTCATTCCTCAAAGGTGGCAGCTGCAGCAGCAACCTGGTCTGAATACAAGAGTAAGTGAATTGGAGAGTTAACTAAGCAGAAAGATCTTTGGTTTCTGGTTGGGTTTTTTCTGAGATTTTTATAAGAAAATGGAAAATTGAGTATATGCTGCTGGGGGAAAAGTTACAGATACCTGTAAAAAAAAAAAAAAAGGTTTTCTTTGATGTATTTGACTTACATTTACGAAGTTTTTGCAGTCCTTTTGTGAGTATGAGATTTTACAGGAAGAAAGGTCTTTAGTCCATGTTCAATACTTGCAAAAGTGAAGCTAAAATGCCTTTTCAGGAAACATTTGGATCTGGAATCCTTTGATGTCTAGTAACTCACAGAGAACTGGGATCAGGAATGATGACATGTGACTCACGTGAGGCAAATGGCAGCTTTACTTGTGGGCAAGAGAGTAAAATATAATCCACAGAGGGTGTTGTAACATCATTGGGAACATGGAACAACTTGTAGCTAGATCTGTCTCTCTGCCTAAATCCTACACAGATGAAGAAAAGTGCATTCATCAGATACAGTATTCTTCTGAGTAATTTAAACTTGTTTTTAAACAAACAATCACAGTCCTTTTACTGAGTTGATTCAAATTTCCTTACACAGGCAGTGCTGAAACAAATGCAAGATATAGTAAAATTTTGGGGACCATAAAATCACAGATCATTTGTATCACTCAAGATAGAACCCAAAATCTGACATCAGTGAGGCCAGTAGCAAATTTCTTTTTGTTATAGCATGCTTAGAAGGAGGTTCTTAAATGGAAATTATATTTGATTGTGCACAGAGAGAATATTCTAGTGGTATCATACTTACTAAAATATTCCAGACTGTTAGGTAGTAACATTCTTTTTGGAAGTGGAATATTTGAAGAATATTTCATTTGAGTGGAAATCACTCAAATTAAAACTGACTTCATTTTTTAAAAAATGCGCTGTAAGGTACATGATAATATATAGAAAATGGGGAAAATATACTTCATAAAATATAAAAAATTGCTGCCATAAAGCAAGTAAGGTTTTTCAAACCTGTGTGCTGTTCATGCTGCCTCTGCTTTCCACACTAAAAATCTTTGTTTCTCATTTTTGACCAAATTTCTGCTTTATGTCATGACTCCTCAGGAGTGTCGAGAGGAAGTTTTTATGCAAGACAGTGGCTTCTGAGATTTATATGACAAGCCTGGGTAAAATTCAAATTACTCTGATTTAATCCATTTGGAGCTGCTGCACTAAATCACTGTAGCTGTTGCTGACATTCCAGCCCACAGAAACCTGGGAGCCAGTGATAGAAGTTTATCTGCGTATCTACAGGTGAAAACTCAGGCAGCCTTGAATTGCAGTAAGAGGTGTTTGCCTCTGTGCTGAATATATTTGGGGAATGAGCAGGGGCTGCTTCTTTGAGCACTCTGTGGGAAGTCTTACTGTGCTTTTCCTCTCGAAATAAATTGTCCTCAAGGTCATGCTATCTTTCAGAATATACAGTAGGAACTTTCCCTTTCCTTTTTTTTTTTTTTTTCCCCCCACTGACACAGGCCACAACCTTATTTATTCAAGAAATACACATCAGGGTGCCCAATATTCATAAATTACCCACTGCTGCAGTGAGCAGCCCCTTGACCAGCCTGCAGCTGGCCTCAGTTCCAGTTAGGAACCTGGAATTTCTGTGGTCACCCTATCTGTGCTCTCCTGTTTGAGGGAACCTCTGCCTTTCTAGAGCAGGACTTGGCTTACAGGTAAAAGGAAATAGAAAATGAAATAGTCTTTAGGCAGCTGTATAAATGCTTTTGACATGACTTTGAGTAAATGAGCAATGGCAGCATCAACCTCTCACCATTCTGATGCAAATTTCGCATCTGCTGTTATTTATAAATAAACTTTGAGGTCTCAGCCATTCCACTTTAAGCTGATTGTGTTACAGAACAATTGCAAGATCAACAATGTCTAGAATTGCAGTTAAGGGTGTGAATTTTGAGAAATAGTTCATAGACTCTACTTGCCCTGTGGGCAAAGAGACAACTGTGGGTCCTGAGTTGTCAGGCTGGCACCTGATGCACCTTTCAGCATCCATTACAAGGACTTAAAAATTTATATAAATAAACAAATTTTAAAAAAAGCTGTGTTTCATTCACATCAACTGCCAAGTGATGCTTTGACCAAGCAGGGTTTAGATCCCATTTCTTTCTGGGTCATACTCTGAGGTTATGCTGTATGGATGCTGTGAATAGGAAATGGAAGTTTCTGGGGGCTCTCTGTAAGTCACCAGATACAGACTCAGGAACGTGACTTGCAGCATTTACCTGCCACACAGGATTATGTACAGAAAGCTTTTGGCTGGAAGAAGTATGGTGAAATGTTAAGGTTTAGTTCTGTTCTTGATTATATCCTTTCTGGCAGCTGCACTGAAGTGCAGCTATTGAGCCTCCCACAGTGTGCCAGAATCAGAGCCCTTTCCTCCCAGTACAGAGAAGAAGGCTGCCACAGACACATTAAACGTATTTTTCTCTTCAAAACCATTTTCATAATTTTATTTTTGGATGAACCAATAAATAAAGGACTCTATTAGGATAACCAGAGCACTTACAGCAGCTATAATGCACACATTAAAGTGTTCATTGGAACAGGAGGTTTGAAATATTTCCATATCTCATAATAGAGCTTCAGTCAGTTCTGTCATCACTGCACTGAGCCAGAGAATGGCTGGGAAGGAATAAATGAGAGCTCCCCTGTCCTGTTTTGGGCTAGAAGTGGCAGGGGTGCCAAGTTTGACCAGGTGGAGGGATGTTGTTGCTGTGAGGACATTCCTGAGCCTGAGTGCACGTGAGGTGAGGGCAGCCCAGGCGTGGTGCTCGAGAGGCTCTGGACACGGCTGCAGCTCATATGGAGTGGCCATTACATCATGGGGAGGGCAGCTGGGGAATGAAACTGCTCTTTGGACTGGGAGTGTTTCCAAAACAATACCAAGTTCTTTTTCTCTGTCCTCTCAGTTGTACCACCTGTGTGCCTGGGAAAAGCGAAGCCTGTTGAACAGCTCTGGTAAATTGTAGGTGTGGAGTGAAATGCCTGGAGAGTAGAGAGGATAGGCAGTGCCAACCCTAGCCACTACCTTATTAAATTTAAGATGAAAGGCCTCAATCCCTTCAGTCTTTCTTCAGACAGCCCCAGATTAAAATTTTTTGAATCCTGCAAGCTACTCTGCTTTGCTCAGGAAAGTTAATAACAGTTTCAAATACCTGCCTTGTGGTGGAGGGGACCCCCTGACTAAAGTAGGTGGTTGGAACAGATGCCAGATCAGGAGTAAATCAATTTCAGGATGGCGTAACTGCTTCCAATTGTGAGGTGTCTTGATCTTGATCTCTCTTACATGCCCTGCAGAACTGGCAAGTAAAGGGAAAAACCAACCTCCAACTTTTCTTTGTGTTAGTGGATATCCTGCTCAAATGTGAACAATTTTTTTCTTTCTTTCTTTCCTGCATTAGGTTCATCAGCTGCTATTCAAAAAACTTCTCCTACTCTAGGGTCTCCACTGTGTAACTCCCCTAAATATTGCCATATTATCACACTACTATAAGATTCTGTTGTCATTCCCAACTTGGACAACCTCTGCTGAAAGAAATCCAGAGTCAGAAGAGAAAGATCTTCTTCCTTTTTTAGGGAAGACACCCTCTTAGAACCTGTGAGAAGTAAGGAACAAGGTGAATTTTGTCTTGTTTTCCTCCCATCCCCTTTTCAGCCCTCCACCCCAAAGGAGGACCCAGGGAAGAGCAGCCTCCAGTGTATTGTGTCCCCAAAAGGGTCTGTCCTTTTTGGTCCCCTCTCCCTGCTCTGGTCAGCATCAAAGATAATTTGTATTTGCAGTTTCGTGTGGTCAAGGCTGAGACCTTGGCTCAGAGAGTAATTCCTGATGAGGGGCAAGGGTGCTTGCTAACGAGCAAGCTGATCAGCCAACTTTTCAGAAACACTGCTTAAGCTAATTGTAGAGCTCTGAGGTAATGGTTAATTTTTGCCAGACAAAATAATCTTCTCTCTGGCACAGATTTTATGTGATCCACCTCAGCTGTATCTTGCATTGAGATGGGAGGGCTGGGAGATGTGAGATGTGTTTCTACCCAAGAGTTGCTGTCAGGGGCCTGAGCAGAGCTTGCACCCTCAGCAGCGTGGACCCAAGTTCTCTGCTAGAGGAGCTCACCCCAAGTTCATGGCAGATGCTGCCCCCAAAATGTTACCATTCCCAGAACAATGCTTGGAAGGGAAAGAAACATGTCACCCTTGACACCAAGGGAGTGTTAGAAGGTCTTCTCCCATGTGTCAATTGTGTAAGTTGTTAAAAAGGTGTTAGTCTTTGCTAGAAACATAAAAATATCTGAGCTCTCAGATTATGAACGCTGTGTCATGGCCATGGTCTCATTTCTGTGTTCAGTTCTCCTAGTCTGGCTTTATATGTGCAAGGGAAGTTCTTTCAGAAAGTATCTAAATATCTCTGCTGTTCCTGTTGCAAGGTGATTCAATTTTGAAAATAATTTTAATTAAAAATGGAATAAGCTAGATAGAAGAAGTCTAGTCCTCCTCCACCTGCTGTGCCTCCCAAACCTGAGATCATTTTTCTCAGAGTGTCTGCTTGGGTATTTCTGCTCCCTATGTGCAAAGTGCATTTTCTCTTCTGCTCAGTCTGACAAGGTATTTGCATCTTGTGCTAAACAAGTGAAACAAAGCCCTCTTTGAAGTGCACAAAGCCATTTATTTCAAAGGGGAACCATGGAGTGTGGCATGTTGGCAGTGCACTTGGCTTGAATTTATCTTGAAATGCCGAGATGTCTTTCGTGTGTTTTTATAATGACATCATTAGCACCTCTAAAGACTATTTCACTATCTTCTAGGTAGAAATTCAGATAGAGGAATATCTGAGAGAATGGAAGACAGTCAGGTACACTGCACAAGCCAATTTTCTTGACCCAGTAGACCATCAGCAGCACCCAGCCCCTGGGAGGACAGAGCTGCCTACTAGTCTGCTTCACCCACGAGCACCACATGCCTTACCCACAGGCTATTTCTTGTACATACATAAGGGAAACTCCCTTAAAACAGTCACTTCCTTAACCTTCATTAAGGCCCTCAGCAGACTCATCTTTGATGCCTGCACATCCCTGCCAGCTGGCAATGCCTGCCTGTTGCTGAGCAGAGAGTTCTTCATGCTTGCCTTTCCACTTCCTCCTCCTCCCTCCCCGCGAGTCCGTCTCCTCCACCTGCTGCATCTTGTTCTAATCTGGTTTGTGAGCACTTTGGGTCAGGGACTGTCTAATTTATAGCGTGTCTGCATGCCCCCTAGCACTAGGTAAAAGCTATTAATTCACATCACCCTATACTTAGAGAAAGTTTTATGGGATCAATAGAGCTGTGCTATTAATAATACAGCTAAAGTGTAGTAACTTCATACTGTGCATCACCTCAGAATAGCCCCACAACCTATTATAGAAAGGGAGTAATTTCCTCAAAACTATGGCTGTAACCAGACCTGGGGTTTAGTTCCCCACTGAAGTATTTGTTGAACCTGAGAACCCTTTGTCACAAAGACAAACCAGGCTGGGCATGGTGCTGGCAAAACTGATTTGGACTTGAAGAATTTCACAAATGCTAGAAGTGTGAAGGAAAATTTCTCTTCAAATTACTATAAGATTGCATCACAACTTATTTTAAAGCTTCCTAAATTTCTGCTTTGAAGGTGCAATTTAGCATTTCTGTAGCATCTTTCAGTTTAAAATTGATCAGCAATGTTTGCTCAAATGTTTCACCAGAGTTTTTTTTGGGTTTTTTTGAGAATTAGCACACCAATGTTGACTGAAGAGAAGCAGTAAGAGTGAGAGAAGTGGCAGCTGCTCATTGACAGTCTTGCTCTGCTGCTTTAGACCACCAGACTGCATGTGGCTGGCAGTGTGACATTGCTCCTTGGTGTGCACAAACCTGAGCCCTGCTCCAGAGCTGGGTGAGCCCTGTGAATGCCCCAGGCTGCAGCAGGGCCCTGGGCAAGTGGTCACACTGGTGGTCAGGGCAGAGGGGCAGTCCCAGGGCATGAGATTTCACTGTCACTTGGCCACAAAGAGCAGCAGCAGCAGCTTTGAGTTGGGGAAATTCTTACCACCCAGCCTCTGAGAGAACTGCCACTGCACATCCATGATTTCAGGACACTCGTCGTGGTGGCTGGCACTGCACAGCTGTGGCTCAGTATCCTCTCATCTCAGGGTATTTTTTGCAGACTGCCAAGAGCAGTGTCTTGGTGTGACATTACACCCATGTAATTAAACATATGTACCCTGAGACAGTAGCACAAAGGGACATCCTGTCTTGGGGTGGTTTTATGAACATTAGTCTGTTCCCTGATCATCTGCTTCATCCCAAAAATGGTTGCTGTAGATTGAAGGTGGGTCTGGAGAGAACCTTGAGTTTTTCAAAGCCTCATTCCCAAGGTATCCAGCATGCCATTTGGCCTGGGCTTTTTTTTGCTTGGCTAGCTTAGGCAACAAGTTTTGTTTTTTTCCTTTCCCTGCCCCTGAAGAGGCTGCAGTAACAATCTTTCAGCAGCTTCTCTGAAGTGCACTGGACAGCTTGGATTTGGTCCAAGGTCACAGACTGGTGGGGAAGGTGAGAGGCCTGTCCATTTTGGCCCTAGGTCTCAGAAAAAGCCAAACCAGAGAGAGAAAAGCACACCAAACCCACCTGCTTCATCTGCTGTGAAGAGGGGACCAACACCAGAGATTCCCCAGGTTCCCATCTGTTTGCCCCAGCTGCTGTGGGAACCTTTTGTTTTTTGCCCTTTTTTTTTTTCTCCCTGAGACAGGAGCTGGCACCATCTTTCTCCCTAACACGTGGCTGGCTGTTGTGGATTTTTTTGTTTTGGTTTTTTGTTCTGGTGTGTGTGCAGGGGTAGGGAGGCACAGTTCAATATCTAGCATTTATTTACCCTTTTTCCCCCATGCCATGCAGGCATTCTGTAAATAAACAATTGGGGTTTTTCACTTCCATCCTCTAATATTCATTTCTAATTGGTGGAAAGGGACTGTTGGAACCCCCTTTTTTTTNTTTTTGTTCTGGTGTGTGTGCAGGGGTAGGGAGGCACAGTTCAATATCTAGCATTTACTTACCTTTTTTCACCCATGCCATGCAGGCATTCTGTAAATAAACAATTGGGGTTTTTTACTTCTATGCTCTAGTATTCATTTCTAATTGGTAGAAAGGGATTGTTGGAACCCCCTTTTTTTTTAGAGGAAACACTCTGGAATTAGTATTTTTCTGCTAAACTTTTCCCCAAACTGAGACACGTCCTCTGAGCAGTGAATTCTAAGACAGCCCAGACAAATACATGAAAACACAGGGCTGTAGAGCTTTTTAAGGTGATGTTAGATCCCAGACTGTCACACTTAAACCCAGGAAAGGATGCAGTGCACAATGACAGCGATGCACTGCTGTAAATCCAGCGGGTGCTGATGAGCTAGCTGTGCAAGGAGCTGCCTTAATGCACTCTAACAAGGAGGCGTTTGTCCTTTGCTTTGCCTCCCTTAAGTAAGTCCCATAAAGCTTTAGCAACATCTGCCTGAGCTTTTCAGCTCTGCCAGTGGCCCTGAGGGAGTTTGTGATTGCTGGACAGATACCTGCTCCCCTGCAAGGCATTGCACACACACAAGGGTCTGAGAAGTCCATGCAGATTTGTACACAGCTGACTTTGTGCCAGGTGATTTTCATGTCAGAAAATTCCATCTTGCTTAACTGTAACCTCATCACGATGGGGAAGTAGAAACACAAGCTTGGTTTGATGTTCCTACACATGCAATATGATTTACTGTCTTGGAGAAACCAGCTAGGACTTATTTTCATGCTGTGACTTCCTTCTTCCAGGGCTTCACAAGCTCTTGGCTCAGCTTTGATATCCAACCTGGAGAGTCAGGGGCATTTTTGAGAGAGGCAAGAACAATGGCAGAGCCCTCGAGCCTGCTCTTCCTTCTGATGCTAGACAGCCAAATAAAAAGGGAAAGAAAGCTGGGGGGAGTTCCTTTATGTCCTGACTTCAGAGATCATGAGAGTGGCTTTGCTTTGGCATTGTTTACAATAGAACTGGGAATATCTTAGCAGCTGACTAGTGATTTTGAAGGTGTAATGTAAACAAATGAGTCTTCAAAAATCAAGGGGACATTTATCCTGTGACCATTGCTGCTGCTGTTTTCCTCAGGCATCGTCATCTGAAAGAAATTCATTGTGTGAAACAACATCTCTGCTACCTGGGATATCTTACACATCAGCTGCAGCTGTACCTAGCCATGCAGACCAGCTGCATGTGTAATTCATCTTTAATAGTATATTTATGATTCAAACTGGGTCTTTCTGTCTTTTTTTTTTTTTTTTTTTTTTTTGGGGTTTTTTTTAAATTTCTCAAATGGCGGGGGC
>VYXF01000019.1:114926-135349 GCA_013397295.1 Polioptila caerulea
TTTTGATTTAAACTGGGTTTTTCTGTTTTTTTTTTTTTTTTTTTTTTTTTCTGGGGCTATTTTTAAATTGCTCAAATGGCAGGGCATTCATTATTTCCACTAGATGACTACATTGTTTTGTTCCCTACTAGATGTTTCAAAAAGGGAGTGTAGTGGTTTACTGTCTACTGAAAGTGGCTAATTAAGAATTGTATTTCTCAAATTAGCACTTGGAGCAGTTTCCCTGGACTGTCATGTGAAGAAAATTATTTTAGTAATTTTCCCAAAAGATGAGAAAGCTATAACATAATGCAAACTTTCCCTGTGTTTTCCTATAAGTGAATATTGTTGGTAGATAAGCCTTGACTTGTGATCCAATTGGTCTGTGCTTCAGGAGTGTCCTTTTGAAAGTGTGTGTATATATATATTGTATATAAAATATATAATTTTATTTTTCAAGGTGAACACACTGTATGCCAGCTGAAGAACATACGTTCCACTTCATGTTATAGAAATGTGTTGGAAACAAACTTGTTCAGAAAAAAAGCATGGTGTGCTGGTGACTGAATAATGATTAATGTGTTGGCAAAATCACTGTTCTTGGGTAAAATCACTCAGCAAACAACTACTGTGTTTAAGAACAGTCTTAACAACAGAATAGATAGATCATACTTTGACTTGCATTATCAATATGCTGACGACTGCTTTTCTTCTCACATTTCATGGTAAGAAAGTCACTGTGACCCAACCTCTGAAGTGCCCACACTGATTTTTTAAAGCATGAACTAAGACCCATAATTACACAGAAATTCAGTAAGTTTTTACAGCAAGTTTCCACATCATTTCACACTTTATTAGTTATCATGAAAAACCCTTTCTCTCTGCTCTGTATGTTTTCAGACACTCTGAGTGACAGCCTTCTCTTGAAAGCAAATAATTTCCTCTGTCACATGAAGGGAGAGTCCTGTGGGGAACTTTCCAGGATAAGCAGGACTCATCCCCAGCTGTGCCCTTCTTTTTTTGAAAAACAAACCATGTTTCTTTAAACAAAATGGTAACACATGCTCCTAATTCTGCTTACCTCCTGGCCTGGGCTTTGTAAATGTAAGTGCAGATTATGAATGCATGTGCAGTGTCTGATATTTCTAGGAAGAATACTTTATAACTGAAATCTCTCTTCTCCTGGGGATGAAAGCAAAACAAATTTAAGGATTAAATCACACAGAGGTATAATCCCCAAGGGAAACTTACTTTAGTTATTATGATTATATTACGATGTACGCTTCAGTACAGCAAAAGCTGTGTGAATACCATTTCAATGGGGAATAATTTTTAGTCTTACAGCCTATAGTACATTATAATGCATTTCTGGAAGCTTGATGAATCGTAACTGCAATTCTCAGACATCTTTGCTTTCTGATATTCCTCACCTTTTCTTCTAAAAGAGAAAGGAAAAGAGCATGAGATTCATAAAAGAAAAGCTTAAAAGAATTTAGGTAGACAGGTTTTAATCATGCATTAATTACATGACCCTGTATATGCTGCATGGTAGGCAATGTTTATGCAGTTTATGGAAAAATCACAGGGTGAACCATTTCAGAGAGTCTAGTGCTGCTTTTTTACTGGTCTAAGACCTGAATGCTCAGCCCAGGTCAGCTTATGTGCCTGTGCTGGGGAAGTCACCTGTGCAAGGTGTCCCATGTGGGAGGTGAGGTCCTCCTGCACACAGTGGCTGAATGCTTTAACACATTATTGCTCACATGGGGAGCCTGGAGGCAGCAGATCAACCCCCAGAGCCTCCTGCAGACCCAATACTGGAGTACAGGGCTGTTCTCATAGCTGGGTTAAGGCTCTGCTTTGCATCCCACTGAGCCCAGTAAGGGAAATCTTCAACTCAGCTGTTGGGAGACAGAAGTTTGCAGTTTCAAATTATTTTTTTTTTTTTTTTTTTGAAGATGCAGCAGAAACTGATGTTTGAGTGAATATGCAACAAATGAGACTAGCTATAAGTAAAACAAAATGGTATGGTCACAATATAGCAAATTCTCTAAGTCCCCTAAACAATAACTGGCAAGCCACTGCAGTCTGGTGGTGTTTACAGCACTGTACCAGGGAAGAGCTCCACTCCTTCCATATCAATAGTGGATGAACCACACCAGGAGGCTGCTATTTGGTTGAGTATTTGGGTTTCCCATCTACACAGCCAGATCCTTATTCTGCCACACAAACCATCTAATTTCACTGTTTGTGTGTACCAAACAATACAGTGTTTGTAGATGCTTAACTAAAGAAGAGATTAAATTACCAGCCCAAAGTCACACAAAGAGTCCCTCAGAGTGAGAGCATGAGCCCAGGTCTTCCAAACCCCAGTCTGGTGCCCTTCCCATGAGATCAACCTTCCTGTGAAGACTGAAAATCCATACTGGTTGCATTGTTGCACTGTATACAGCTGCCTCTAGAATACTGTGCTCTTTGCAGAGCACTTCATTACCAAGAAGGTATTGATTGACACATTGGAGGGAGTTCAGAGAAGAGCAACAAAAATAATTAGAGAGTGAAGAGATTGACTGGAAAGATTGATTTAAGAGGGAAGATTAAGTGAGATAAATATGTATAGCTTGGCTCACCTGCAGCACGGTGCATAAGTCCGCAAATATTTAAAGGGTGTAAACAATCAGGAGGAAGAACTACCAACGTTGGCCCAGTCTATTTGTGATTTGGTGGTGCCACATGCTGTTGTTGTACAGAGCTTTCTGAGAGTGACTGGGTCACAAAGCCTGCCTCTCAGCATCCTCAGGGGAAAAATGGTTATTGGAGCTACGGGGCCAGCGTGACACAACAGGATTCTCTTCTGGGCAGGGGGCAGAGGTGCCACTTCCCAGAGTCATGGATGCTGTCCTGTCTAAGTTTGGAGGGTGTTCCCTGATCTAGAACAGCAGGACTCATACCAAATGTGTGATACTCTGTGGAGGAGACCTTGCAATTAATACTCTTGTATCAGTAATTGCAGCTGCCATGGTGACTCTGATCCTTGATTACTGTGGAACAGCACAGCAAGAAGCCAGAATCTTCAGATTGTGGAAGTTCTTAGTACCTCTGGGTTGGACTTGATCCTGCTTTGATCAACTAGACAATGATTCAGAAACAAGCTACTTCAAATAAATCCCAAAATAACATTTGAGATTCCATTTTTTTTTCAAGGAGAAAGTGGATTTCCTAGTAATAATAAACGCTCCATGACCCTGTGGCTTTAATAGTTTCAGGTGACATTTAGTGGCTGCCATCAAATAATCAAGGGACAGAGCTTCCTGGATGTCATTGCTTATCCACGAAAATTTCCACATCATTCTCTGAATATAACAGGCAAGTCTTGTTGCTGTCCTTGCAGCAGGACAGAGCTGATGTTCCCGTGTCCTGAGCCAACCCACACCCAGTTGTGCCCACTGGTGTTGCTGCACAATGAGTAGATCAGGATGGGATGGGGGAGGATGCTGTGTGAGATGTGCTTTTTTTTTCAACAGCACATCATTTTGCAAAGACAGAATGTGCTGATCTGTGAATTTATGCCTGGGAATTAAACATATCTCCAGCAGAATCACATCGATGTGTGCAGCTGTGAGGAGATGCTAATGCGTAGTTGCATGTACAGAACTTTTCGGGTGAGCTTCCCTGCCCTCCTTTTCTTCCCATGCAAGTAAAAGAAAAGCCACAGCTTGTTCTCCCATTACAACCACTGGCTTGTACATTCCCCTTTTTCTTTTCTTTGCAGGCTCTGTTTGTAGTTATACAGTTAGGTCTCCACAGAGTAATTTACTGGCTGAATCTCTCCCAGAATCCAGCTTGAAACCAAGCTGTAAAAACAGCTGAGAGTGTAAATAATTCATGCAGACAATATGACTTTTTTATGTAAATTCGGTGCATTAACCCTCTATTATAATGATGGACGACAGATATGGGCGACGTTGCCTTGGTAAGAGCTAATGGATGGCCGCCATAAATTCACTGCACATTTTATTGTGTTGCTGGAAATTGTGCCTTCAGGCAATGCTGTTTACTTTTATGTAAAACTCAGGGTTCCCTAAATATTACAAATATTTTACATCCGACTCCTCAGCATTTGGGCACAGCACACAAATCAAGCTTTCTTCATTTGAGCTGTAATTAAAGGTTTGGGTTTTTTTCAGGGACAATTATCTAAAACTATAAAGAGAAATATGTTTTCCCCTTTAGATGTTCAGTCATTGATGTATTAACAAAACCTTTGAAGAAAGATATTAAATAACTGCAACATATAACTTTGCATTAGGCTATATGCTGTATGCATACATAACAAATTTGGAAATAGTTTCTTGTTACTGGTTTTTATTTTTTACCATTTCTTGTGCTTAGTTACACATAAAAGATTCCTTTTTCCCCCACACATATGCTTCTCTCTATAATTCATATCTGTTTTATCAGTGTAATTCTCTGAACAGTGTCCTTGAGGAATTCTGTCTCTCAGTAAACATGGCAACTTCGGCTCATTTCAGGGAATTTTAAATAAAGAATTCCTGGTTACTTTTTGTTTCCACATGTTACTGTTTTGTACAGACTTAAGTAGATTGGGATGACATGTGTAATTTTTCTCAAAAACAAAAATGGTACCAGCAAAACAGAAACTTACTGTACATACTTAAATATTTTCTTTATAAGTTTTTTTTTAATGTGTAATTATTATTACAAGTATACAATTAATTCAGCTTAACCAAATGTACAACTTGGTCTCAGTGGCTTTGGAAGGAGAAAACAAGGGAAAAGCTGTCATATACAGAAATCCTGCTTCTTCTGAGACCCTGAATAGGATCTCAGGCACAAGACACAGTTGTAGAGCCAAGAACAATGGAATGTTGGCCAAACACCACATGGCCAGAGGACCCCGATGGCTGGAGCAGTCCCTGGGAAAGTGAGAGTTTATTGAAATCTCAGCTGGAATTGCTGAGGGAAATCCTCAGTGATAAAACACATTCACTAGTTGTCATCTTCCAAAGGAATGTGCTGGTTTGGGCAGTTTTGTTTTGGTGTCTCTGTGAAAAAAACGCTGCACAAAGTTGACCACAACTGAGTAGCTCCAGCAGAAATGCATCACCCCTTCCAAAACAGCCCAGTTCCCCCAGGACTAAACAGAAGGCACACTGCAAGAGAGGTAAAAACTACTGAATAGATGGGGAATGCAACAATGGTGTGGGGGGGAAAGGGCTAATAAAATTATTCACATGTAGTATTAAGCAAAGCCTGGCAGTTTAATTACACATAAACCTATTTAATAATTGGGTTTATTTTGTACCCTGGGTAAGCATGCTCCTTTCAACTATATTAGGAATGTCACAAGATAAAAGGACAAAACCCATTACCAAGGGCATTTTCTTATTCTTAGTCTGCAATATTGACTGAGACTCCTAAATTTGGACTTTCAGATTTTGCACTTTATTCTTCTGACGTGCCCTGACGTGCTCTACTGCCCTGAAGCCACTTTGCAAAATTCATAGCAGCTTTCACATGCTCTGATGCTTCTTGGGACCAATTCAATATCGAACAATAGATGTGTGTGCAGTAGAGCCAGGAAATGTTACACAGGAGATCATAGGCTTATTCCCCAATAACATTTTGATTTGTAAAGTATTCCACTACACAAAACACACACAGGAGACAGCATTAAAAAGCATTAGAGACCATAGCCAGCCAGATAGAAAGGTGTCTTAAAATACAGATTGACAGTAAGGCCTGGGATATAAGCAGGACACACTAAATAATCACTGGAAATGTTTTAGAAAGAGTTTTCAATATTTTACATTATTCAGCCATTTAACAAATCTCTCCTGGGACAGAATTTGGTCTTCAAAAAAACCAGACCCTGACTTTGGACTTTTTTTTCCCCTTGTTTAAAATAAAGGGTTTTTGTAATTCATACATCAAGAGAAGGCCAGTTTTCCAGTCCTGCTCCTTGTCCAGGGCATTTCCATGCAGAGCAGACACAGACCTGGATTGCCAGGAGGAGTTATAGGGCAGGTTTGATCTGTTTGAAGGAAATCTTGTCCATGGACAAGACACAACATTCAGGGTGATCCTGCTCCCTCTCCCTTATGTAGAGCAGATCATAAGGCATCACACTGTCCAGGTAAATGGACACAGTTTAAATGTCACAGGCTCTGAGCTCTTGAACAGAGCACATGGGCTGTCACCCTGTCTTGGATGGTTGGATTCTATGGAATTTGTTGTAAGGATTACAAGACTTTTGTTGCACAAGGGAAACAGCACTTTCTTTCCTGTGCTGTGGTACCAGCAGTGTCACTGTGCATCTCAGAGGTGATCAAACAAAAGGGAAATGTATTTTGAGATGGAAGCAGAGCTTGGAAAGCACATGGGCTGCCTTGTAGGGTTAGGAAGAGAACATTTCTCTCCCTTATGATGAACACATCCCTGGGTCAGTCGAGTTATAGATTGCTACAAATCAGAGTCCATAATGAGCCTTCCTTAATTTTCTCTAGAACAATAATGTTCTTGTATTTTTGGTTGAACCATGGTTTGTGTTGGAAGGGATGATCTTTGAAGATCATCCAGTCAGACACTGCTGCCATGGGCAGCTACACCTCCCATTGACACAGGAACAGGTTTCACCAAGAGGTTGTGGATGCCCCATCCCTAGAGTGTTCAGGAATTGGTTTCACCAAGAGGTTGTGGATGCCCCATCCCTGGAAGTGTTCAAGGCCAGTTTCAAGCAACCTGGTCTGGTAGAACGTTGGGACTGGGAGTTGGAACTGTATGATCTTTAAGGTTGTTTCCAACTCAAAGCATTTCTGGATTCTGTGAACAGAATGCTCCACATACACTGTGGAGCAGGTTTCACTTTGGTTAATGTAGGGCTTGTGAAAGGAATGAGGCCCAGATTGCCCACCCATTTCTCATGTCCAAGTGCAGCATTGTCAATACAAAGATTTTTGTTAGCCCCCTTCTTCTGTTTAATACATTTAAGTACTGCACTCTGCAGATGAAGAATAGTGATGTTATCAGAAAGCATTCAAAAACATATGTTTTCATGAAATGTGTTGACAACTGCTGAAGTAAAGTTTTTGTTAAGTCTCAAGAGTTTATCCATGACAAGCAGTATTAATGAATTGAATTAATTAAAAAGCATTTCAAGATGAAACAGGACCTGTTCTATGTAAAATGCTCTATACATTAGACAAGCATTATGGAAATCACTGCTTTGTACTACACTGTAATGCAGCCATTTATAAAAGCTTCTCAAGATCCATGGATAGCAGTAATTTGGGTTTAGCGTGTCTTTGAAATTCATTGAATGCAGCATGTGCTATTTAAAAGCATGAAATCTGGATGGTTACACTGCTATCAACGTTTATTTGGCTTGGAGAGGGAAACAAGAGCTCAACGGTATTGGAATGAGTGAGTGGGCATGGGAACAGGGTGAAACCATGGAGAACCTGGCAAGCCCTGGCAGAGGCTGCTGACATTTTTAGGGAGCAGACTTGTCTGGAAGTAACTCAGGGTCCTGAGCTGGTTTGAAATGGGAGTTGCTTTCCTAAAAGTAATTTCTCAAATTTCTCATCTGTGTTGTTCCTTTGCCATAAACTGCTCTCCTTTATGGAGCAGGATTGCTCTTCACCTTGTCCTCTCCTTTTTGGGTTGTTTTTGTGCCCTCTCTAAGTCTGATGCCATCAGCAGTGACCACTGGCATTACAAAATATCTGTGTTCCTCCTCATGAATCACTACAGTGGGCAAAATAATCTTACTGAGTGTGTGCAATGTGGTTTGTGTGAGCTTCTGGCCATGGCCCTGAGAAGCCAAGCAAGAGCAAGGGTAGTGCAGAACAGCAGGACCAAAGGTATGGGTGTCTGCTGGTAACCAGGGGCAAAGGGAAATTCTGCCCCACTGGGACAAAATCAGTGACTAAATGAGAGTTCTTGGCAGGAAGCTTATCTCAGAGGGAAATATCTGTTTGCACACAGGGAGAATTCTTAGGTTGAGTTGCAATTGTGGCTTGGATTTGGATGAGTGAGGTCACAGAACCCACACACAGCACACTAAAACAATGTATCTTTAAAATATTATTAAGTATGCAACACACTCATGAATAAAATTATAATCTGTGAATGATGAAAACCTGAAAAACAGTATGATGTCATACATGCATGGTGAAGTTAGTTTCAATTTATGTGTCTCAAGATTTGGCTTCTATGAGCTTGTTTCCAATGGATCCACCTTTAGCTCTCTGTTTTGGAATTCCTCTGGATCTTAATAAAGGAAATTAGGTCCTTCCAGGAGAACTAGCCAAAAATGTGATGTTACATTTGAATTATTATAATATATTAATACTCACAATTCAATCAAGAATGTGGCTGTGTTGTAGAGAAGAAAAAAATCCTAAATACAAAAGGAAGGTCAGGTTCCTCAAGCAATGTACACAGATATTTAAAAGATTTGCTACTTAGCTACTGCACATGCTTCTAAAAATTCATTTAAAACAGTGCTTGGAATATCAGTAAATCTGACAGGCAGCCTCATTGGTTAAAAAAAGGGATAATTCATTTGGCCCTTAGTGTATTAGGAAAAGAGCAGCCAAAATTGCATCCCGAAGTGCTTTGGGAGATTCATCCTCTAAGCAGGTATGAATCTGCTCTGTAAAAAAAAAATAAAAGAGCTTGTTCTGCTACTTCACTATAACATGAGCAATATGTTTGCACTTGTCACAGGTAACATTTGCATTTATTATCTGCATGTAGAGAGAACTTCTAAGCTTTCTTATACCTGCTAAACCGGCCCAGGTAGCATTTGGGCCTGACCAAAAGAAGTCTCTCCCCAGCGGCTGGGTGCTGCCTGCAGAGCAGTATCTGCCAAAATGAGGTCTTGCACCTTCTCTTTCCCTTCAGACTCTTCTTGCCAGCTGGATTCCAGGAAGGACCAAAAAGCCTTTTCCATACAACCATTTCTGAGAGCTGAAATAGCCTGGCACAGTTGGGGTGATGGAAGTAAAAGTCAAAGATTCTGGGCAAAACCTGGTTGCTGCTGACTGATGGTTTACACTGAAGTGCCCTGTGGTTGTGGTGGTGGAAGATCTCTGTTTGTAAGAGCCATAACACTGCAAAACTCTGTCCATGAGCTCAACTGAGCCTGGGCTCCCAGCAGACACAGATTTATTTTTTTTAACCAGATGCTTGCATAGACAAATGATAATCTCTAGTGTTACTTAACAGCTGATCCTAGAAATTACTTGAAGACATAAAGATCAAGACAAATTCTGACTGTTTCCCTTACCAGGAATATTTGCTGATTTTAAAATGATCAGTCTGTCTGCATAGAGCCCTGTGTTTCTTCTCTGTTGTTTTTCCACTTAGCAAACTGTTTTTGTTCTGGTTCAGCTCAGTTCTGTGCTGTTGGGCTGGCATGCCCAAGTCAAAATATCCCAATTTTTCCTAATCAAATTTTTACAGCATTTCAAAATCCAAATTGTGACTTGTTCTGTGCACAGGCTGGAAGGTAAATAAAATTGAAGAGCAAGACTTTTGTGAAAGAAACAGCAGTAGGAAGGGCAAATAGACATGGTGGTAAAGGAATAAGAAATATTGCTTGTACCATTTCATTATAGAGAATAACAAACACCTTTAAACCAGACAAGATATGCTGTGATCAGAAGAAGGGAAGAAAATTGGTGTTTGACTCCCTTCTTATTGCCAGAAGCTTGAGGTGGTGTTGCAGCAGCCCTGAGACATTTGGTCAAACGTGATGCATTTACTTCTAAGAGCAGCAAAATGATTCTTGTTATTGGAAAATTATTTTCTCTGACTCTTGGCAAGGATGGCTGGCTTTGAAATAGTTTCTAAAATACAAATTGGGGAACATTCTCATAATGCACTTGATTTTTTTTTTTTTTTTGGTTAGAGCTGAGAGTAGCATCTGTAGTAGTTAAATGAATATGAGTATTAATCACTGCAAATGATGTAACTTACCCAGACTATGTAAAAACTGCTATTTGAATTATGTTTTGCAAGTAGTGATATTATTGGACTTCACCCTGAAATCCTGTCTGGAACATATATCTAATCCCAGGTGGAGTAATTTTGTATTCTCAGTCCCACATGCAGTAGAATGGTAATCAGGATTGTGATATCATCACTGAACTGCTTACAAGGCCCTGGAATTTAATGAGTGCTAAATAAAAACAAAATAAATCCTTGTAGTCTTCTCCTAGGAGAAATTGCTCTGTATAACAAGGCAGAAAGGAACACTTCAAAACCCAGGGCACCACCCAGCCTTGCATGTTTGAGATGGGGCGAGTGGGTTCTCCAGACAGACACAGACTCTCATGCACTCCTGAGAGGAGGGAGGCTGAGCCCTCACTGAAATACTGGCAGGGAATAGGGAGGGTCATCTTAGGGGCTGTTCTTCAAAGGAGAAAATAAGCAGCCTTGCCACACAAACTTGAAGGTAAAGCACAGTAGAGTTACCAGTTCTAAATAGTCCACAGCCTCACAATAATACAACAAAAGTCAACAGCCATCAAAAGAGGGTGAAGATATTCATCAAACCTGATGAGGCTCCTATTAATTAGTGTTAAGTGTTATTACACTTTTGTTACTATTAGTATTTTGAGATTTAACTAAGAAACCTAATGGGGCTACTTCTGCACGATGTTAATTAGATATGGCAATTCCACTTACCCATCCAGCCTCGGCACACAACCACCACACATCAATATTTAATTTAATTACTGATGTTGTGGTGCAAGTCACATCTGATTTAAGAGATAAATATGCTTAATTAATAATGAGATAAAACACATACAGTATGTCACCTTTTGTCATTTGAGCTTTATTAGGTACAGTAAAAGAAGACACCCGTGGACATTGGCAAGGCCATGACATGGTGCTCTGTGTCTCTGCATTATCTTTGTCCTTGGGTTTACCTGAGCTCACAAGGCACTGTAAATATGACAAAGACATCTGCAAGTGTCAAGGGCACCAGCCTACGTAAAGACACACTTGTGTCTTGAGTAATTCATCATTTACTTCCATTTTTCTGCATAATTAAAAAACGGAACTTTCATCTTGGATTATACGCAGCATCTGTAGAAATTCATTTTATCAGGTTTGATCACAGTGTTCTCATCTGTGTTGAATGTGGCCTGGTCCAGAGGCTGGGTGTGCAAGAATTCATTGTGCATCAGCATCCTGTGGAAGTGAGCCTTCCTCCCATTGGCACTGGACATCCTCTGCCCAGAGCTTCTGGCAGGAGCCTGTTGAGAACAGTGGATACCATTGTGGTACCACGAGACAGAGTTCTGGAAAGGTCCATGCAGAAAGATTGCTTACCAGTCTGTAAAGCCTGGGGGGAGAGGAGGGCAGACAGCCAGGCCCTGGGGCTGGTTATGATGATGAACCATTTTAAAGCAGCTTCCAGGTAGGACTAGGTCCCCATTTCATAAAGGGCTTTGTGACAAGGACTGACAGTCTTGGCCTCAAAGACTTACAGTGAAATTCAAAACAAATGGATAAACAGGTAGCACAGAACCAGTGCACCAGATCTGCTGAAGTGAAGGAAACAACTTCTGTTCATTTTTGATAGAAGATCAAAGCCTTAGCGGGTCCCCCTCTGCTTGCAGTGTCCTTTGTAGGGCTGTGTTTCCAGGGGTTCACAAGCTAGCACTAGAAGTCTGTGTGGGTTGAAACTTGCTATGCAAGATCTGTACCTGGGGGCCATTTGGTTTGATGTGTTTGACAAAATTTTAAGAGCTCCTAAGTTAACTGTGCCAAACAAATAGTTTCCTAGAGGCTGAGAAGGTTTTTGAAACTTCCTTCAGGGAAAATTCCCAGTTGGCAGAAAAACCTGTGAAAGCAAAAGCAACTCACAACATTGTAACCTATTGAAACACATACTGCTCTCAGATCCAATTGGGGTTCTTTTTTCTATGTTATATATAACTATTCTAACATTGAGAGTAACTGGTGCAATGGGAACCTGTTGGGCTATCAGGAATAATTAGTGAAGGAGACCATCTCCATCTCAGTATGGTCTGAAAGCTTCCCTTAGAAAATCAAAGAGCCAACCAAAAAATCAAGACTGGGAAGGCCTTCAGCTGTCCAAGCCTGCCTTAAAACCCACTCATCTGAACAAAAACTAGAGAGGGGAAGACCTTAGTGAGTGTTTTACTGCTGATGGGCTGGAAGAAATGGAAGTGCCAGTGATTGCAAGTGAGGGAGACTCTTCTTTGAGGATAAGAAAACAGGACTGCTGTCCTTTCCAGCTCCATGGCCTGGTATTGTAGGTGGTCACCATGGCTGGCAATGTGACCTATTGGTACGATGGATGTACTGCAGAGTTTCCAGAGGGTGTGACTGAGCTGTGGAATTCAGCTGTGCTGAGCTCACACCTTCTGTCAGCTGCCAGAAGTGGGAGAGGCATCCTGGGACCTGTTCCCTCTAATTACATTCCCTGGTCTTGACAAGTAAATGCATCCAGAATAGGAGAAGGGGGGATGGAGGAATCTGTGGAACCCACAGTTCCATCAGCCAAACTGAACAGTGAGGAGTGGTGTGTTAGGAGCACTTTCCCCACGGGACCAGCAGCATGCATGAGCAGCCAAGAAATGGATGGCAAATGAGAACTCATCCTCTTTGAGAAGAACCTGTAATTTTCCCCCAGGAGAGAAACAGTGCTGCAGCTGGAAGGGCAGGTAAGAGCAGCACTGCCTCCAGCTCTGTCTGAGCACACTGCTTGTGCAGGAACACTGAGGCCAGACATCACCATAATGTACAGGACAGGGTGTGCTTATCTGAAGAGAGAATGGAGGAGATAATGGAGCACCTCCCACAGTGATTGGCTTCCAGAGAATACAGAACAGGGCATGCCAGTGCCATGGCTATACCCTGGGTAGAGACAGGATGTGGTAGTTGTACCAGGACCAGCAGCTAAAATGAAAGTTCAGCGTAAAATTAAATTCTTGCAATGGAGATGCAAGAGGTTGAGGCTTTATCCTCCTGTGTGCTTGACAATTGTATTGAAATGTGAGGCACAAGATTCCCCTTCCATCTTCCTTTCAGATTGTTTTGGCAAACATTCATTTCTTCCAGGTTTATATTGTCGTGGGCATGTTTTCTAGGTTCTCCTGTGGCAGCGTGGCCTCTGTGTGCTATGAATTACACTCATGAGCTAAGTGCACTGGAAAATTGGCCACCCCTTCAACAGACCCAAAGGCATGCAGGAAAATATTAATATTCTCAGTCTCTTCTTTCCTCTTCTTCCTTTCAAATTCATACCTGTCCTCACTGGGGAGCAGCTGAGAACAGCCTGGCCCAGACCAAAGATTCCAGGAAGCCCATGTAACACCACTGGCACCTGCATGTGTGAAATTCCCCTCTCCCTCTTTCTCCTGCTGCAGGGGCCCGTGGCTCTCTGTTATGGTGCAGCAGCAGCCACTTACCACAGGCAACTGAAGTGCTTCTCACCTGCCCAGCCTGCCTGAGTCTCCTAGGCTTGCCTGTGGGTGATGAACTCACATCTCCAGCTCTCCTGGTCATTCACATGTTTCCTTGAGGCTTGCTTTTGGATTAAAGTGCCTGAAATTGGTCTCAGGATTTAGAAAGGCAGCACGTCACTGGTGACTATTAATAGCAACTACTGCAAACATGGCATCCAGCAAAGTAGGCTGAAGCAGATTTAAGATTAAAACAGTCATTTGACAAGGAAATAACAGGCTCCCCATCCTTCAAGTGCATCACTGTGTCTGGCTGCTGCACCTTTGAGTACCTGCCCAATATTCCCCCTGTTTTGGTCATTTATACCTGGACATGGTTTTGAGAAGCCACAACTTGTTTAGACCCCCTTTTCTGTGAATGAGTAGTTAAAAATTGTTTCTTCCAATGTTCATTATTTTGCACTTGTCTGTACTAGTAGGTGATGGAATTGTGTTGCAGAAGACTTACAGCTGGAGATGACAGTCAGAACCAGATGTTCACACAATAGGCCAGACACAGCTGGTTCTCTTTAGCTGGCAAGGGATGTAGAACAAGTAAGTGCAGAGACAGCAAGCCTGAAAAAAAATCTAAGGTAATCAAGCTAAACATGCCTGGAGTTTTAGGCCATCTGGAAGATTGCCAGAAGGCTATTTATTCTACACCTGCTGAATGGGAATGCTTTGTGTGAACTCAGAGCTTGAAGTAATACTGTCTCTCTCCCTTTTTCAGCACTCCACTCCTCTAGGCAGTGTTTCTTGCTTGATAAATTGTGCTCTACAACTTAGGTTTGACTTAAAAAAAGCCAAGAAACCAAACCTTAAACTTATTTCCTGGCTATTGATGAGCATGGCAGGGAAGCAGTGCAGCACTGGAGAACAGAAAGGGAGCACAGTGTCACAGAATATCCCTCAGAGAATTAATGTCTGTGGCCAGTGCAATCTGCTAGATATATTGAGAGCCACTGGAAAGACTTTCTTTGTCCCATTTATAGTGAGCTGGGAGAGAAATTCCCACAAGCGCTTTTAGCTGCTGTTGTGTGCACAGTCACCTTTCTGTGCTCAGTGACAGATTGCCCCCACAGGGCCCCATCTGGCTCAGCCCTGCTGGCTGCAGCCTTCTCCTCACAGCCAAGCAGCACCTGCCTTGCTGTCAGCACTAAAGCTCTTGGGACTCCCATTTTACACAAAGTTTTGGTGCTGACAGTGGTGGTGCTCCTACGGTGACCAACATTTGACTATGATGATATTTCAGTGTCAGGGGAGGGTTTTTGGATAAACAAGACCAAGAAGATAAGAGATAGAAGGACCATTACCCTAAAGTTGCTGGCAGGGCAGAGGTCTCTTTGAAGACAGTGTTTTCCCCAAGCTTCTCTGCCTCTGTAAGGAAATGAGAGCATCTCACATGGGAGACACCAATTACCTTAAGGAGTGATGTCCACTGCCACTGCTCCTATAAACACACCAAAATCTGCCTTTTCTTGTGTTTGGGTTTTACCAATATCTTCCTGGTCATTGTGCTGATGCATTCAGTAAAATTCTCAGAGGAACCTCGGGCTCTCACAGTCCCCTCAGCAAGCAGAAACAGAGATTTTGCCACCTCTCTACCCCAGTGTGTGCTGAGCAGGAACTGTGCTCTGCCTGACATGCAGCATATGCAGCTGCACAGGCAGTGATTGTGCCCACTGCTGTCAGCACCATTCCTCCCTCTCAGATACAGCAAATTTCTCTTTTTTTTATTCATTGATGTGATCGTTCTTCAAGTATTTATAACTGTTCTGTACCAGTTTTGGCATGACTAGAGTTAATTTTCTTCATAGTAGCTCATATGGTGCTGCCTTTTGCAGTTGAGATTAAAAGGGTGCTGATAAAACACTGATATTTTAGTTATTGCTAAATATTGCTTACACAGCATCAAGGCCTTTTCTGCCTCTCAGACTGCTCCTTCCCCGTGGGGAGGCTGGAGGTGAAGCTGAGAGGGGACAGAGCTGTCCCCAAGTGACCAAAGAGAAATTCCACAATATGACACCACGCTCTGCAATAAAAGGTGTGGGGAAGAAGAAGGAAGGGGAAAGTTCAGAGCAATGATGTTCGAGTTCCCAGGTCACTGTGAGCTGTGCCAGAGCCCTGCTGTCCTGGGAATTGCAAATACCTGCCTGCCATGGGAAGGGGGGAATTAATTCCTGGTTTGTTCTGCTTGCATGGGCAGTTTTTGCTTTACCCCTTGAGTTGTCCTTATCTCTGCACATGAGTTTCCACATTTTTACTCTTCTGGTTGTTTCCCCCAGCTCAAAAGTGGCGTGGTGCTGATTCTGCTGCCAAGGCTGAAGCACAACATGTCCCAAAGGCAGGATCACTTCAGTGGATTCTCTGTCAATGCTCCATAGTTCTCTCTCAACACCCCCACCTTTGCTGAAGGATAAAGTGGACTTCCTGGAATTCTTTTGGAATATCTGTTCCTTAACCTGGCCCAGATAACTGGTGTGCTATGCTTTGCCAGAGAGAAGTTACAGTTTTTCTTTGACTATTTGTTTGGTTTCCATTAGCAGAGAGGTGAACTGCAGAGTTCCCAAGCTGATCCCTTTGAAGGACAGGAGATTTGAAGGCAAATAAAAGATCTACTGTGTGTTATAAGCAATAATCAATAATTAAAAGCCTTGTTAAAACATTGTTGAAGAGTATTTCAGAAGAAAAGTAGTTATACTGCATTTCATGCTTAATTCAATGTCAATTAGCTGATTGTTAACTTCCCTCCAGCCAAATCTTGTTCAGCACAGAGAAGAGAAATCAAAAGCATTCTAGCTATAACAAGCCTAGTGTTTCAATCATTCATCTCTGCCCGCAGGCTCAAAATCAATGTCAACAGACGTTTCATTGCAATTTTATCAGCCATTTCTGCATGTCACTGTTTTCTTGGCTGCCCTGATTGTCCCTCCAAATCGTCTGTGGGAATCGGAATTCATCTTGAGCGAAAATCCACACAGCCCGCACTTGCTGTCACCTAACCCAGGGCAGGGTTGGCTCTGTCCGGGATGATCCGAGGGCCGCAGCCGGTCCCGGTCCCGGGGCGGTTCCGAGCGCTCGGGGCCGGGCCGGCGCTTCAGCACCGCGGACAGCGCGGGCAGGATCCCTGTCCCTTCCTCAGCCCTGCTCACCTTCCTCCTCCTCAGCCCTTCCCTCAGCCCTCCTCACCCTCCTCCTCTCACCTTCCTCCTCCTCAGCCCTTCCCTCAGCCTTCCTCACCTTCCTCCTCCTCAGCCCTTCCCTCAGCCTTCCTCACCTTCCTCCTCCTCACCTTCCTTCTCCTCATCTTCCTCCTCCTCACCTTCCTCCTCCTCACCTTCCTCCTCCCCAGCCCCCTCTGCCCCGGGTACCAGCCAAATCCACACACAGCACAAAAGTTCTGTGTGTGAATAACTCGGAAAAGACAAAGAAACTGAGGCAGAGCCTGAGGGGCTCTCAGGCACAGAAGTTTTCCACCCCACAGATGCTTGAATTGCCTGTAGAAAGGTGTGTCAAAAAATAGCAGGTGACCACGTAAAATTTATAAAGCATCACAGGCATTCCTGTTTGCTTCACAATGACCTCACATCAATGAACGGTGAGATTCACTTCTGTGGAAGGAAGAGAGCTAGGCTGAAGTGTGAATTCAGATGCTGGGGATGCTTGGGTCCTGTCAAGCTCCTACAGCCCTTTAATGGATAAAAGCAGGGTGTCTGCTGCACTTACACTGCAGCAATGCACGAAGGTGAGTTACACTCAGGAATGACACAGGAATAGTATTTCATACTTCTTGTTTCCAGACCTGGCCCATGGTGCTTCAGCCTCAGCTCATACTTTTGAAAGAACAGATTCACTTTTGGGATCTGTGGTTTTCTGCTTGCCCCAGGAACAGGGTGGATCTGGGGTGAAGAGCAGACTCACCATCGTCACCCTCCCCACCCAGATTGGTTCTGCAGCCGTTATCCTCACTCACCTTGGACAAGTGATTTTGTTAAATGATGTGATCTGAATGCCTTCACCAAGACTAAGAGAAGCTTGGCATCTGACCAGGCAGCATTTGGTCACTGCTGTTTCTGAGGTAAATGGGAGACAAGCCAAAAAAGAATTTAAGTGATTTCCCTGGCTCAGAGATGTTTGCAAACACTGACATAGTGCCCATGGATCAGATAGAAGTTATGGAAGTTCATTAATTTAAATAATGATCAGGAACCTCGCTCTGTTCCTCCAGTTGGTGTCACGTTGTTGTGGAGGCATCTACAGACAGGCAAAATAAAGTTCAGGCTGTGACAAGCCCACACTGATTACCACATGTGGCTGAAGTGAATTCTACAACTGATCTTCTAAGCATGTTTGCCTTAATAGTTAACACTAATTTTCTGTTTCTGTTTTCAGGATTTTGCTGATTTTTTGTGACACTTCGGTTTCAACAGAGGTGTTTTTTTCCTCCATGAAACACTGGGTAATTCTACAAACATTCCTACACTGGAATGGTGTCACACCTCAGCTTGTTCCTGAATACTCTTTTGGTTTTTCTCATTTTTGTTTCTCAGTGCAGCATCTCAGTTCAAACTGTGACCTCATGTTCCCTGTCAGGAGCTGCTTCTGGTGTTGGTAGAGTCAAGTAGAACCCAGCAGGGTGGGAAATGGGTGGCTGAGGCTGGCGAGGGCCACCAGAACACCAGCAATACCTGTGACATCCAACGAGTTTGTCAGAGTTCCAGCCCTCCTTGTTTCTGTCTCAGAAACACCAAAAATCAAGGCTTTTTGCAAGATCCTCCTTTCTCTCTTCTCTTACTTTCTTAGCAAGAACTTATTCTAAGAAAAAGCTAAAAAGTACAACAGGGCAAAGCAAAATTCAGAAATGTTTTTCCTCAGGAAGATCCCAATCCTGCTGCCATCAGTGGAGCCAGCAGTTTGCTCTGAACTCGATACTGCATTGATCTCTCTGTGGGCACATCTGTGCCTTCACACAGAGACATTGAAATGAGTATTTGTTTTTCTAGCATAAACTTTTAAAAAGAAAGAAGCAGTCCCCTGTGGAGAGGCACTCATATGAGCTGACAAGAAGCATCCTCTCTTTACAGGTTCCAAGAAGTGGTGATTTCAGTGCAGGGAGGTGAGCCTTGTCTCCAAGACCTTTTTCTCTTGGGGCTGCAGAGACAACAGCCAACTCCTTTGTAGCCTAAATTAGCTGAGGATAAAGAAAAAATACACACTCTGGGGAAAACTCCGAGGGAAACAAGAAGGGGGAGAGCAAAAAGTCTTCATCTGAAAAACACAAACTTTTTAGAATAAAATAGATTTTTCAATTTCTGAGACTTTTAGGCTAGAAAAAAAAAAAAAAAAAAGGTGTCTATTCCTATTAAGAAAATTGCTTTCACTTTCCTGCAATGAGCAGAGTTCTGTCTCTAACGATGGGAGTAGTTGTGTAGCTGCTGAGGAGCTGAAGTGGGATCCGGCTATCAATGCGTCACCAGCCAAATGTGATTTGAGATGCAGTTTGCTTTTCTGTATCTCAGATCTCAGGGCTAAACCACAAACTGTACATGACACAACTAAATTAATATTTAAAAATAATTACTTGCTGCCTGAAGGTAAACAGAAAAAGGGTAAATAATTGATAGCACTGGGACTGCCACACTGTAACTCTGCTGAGCGTTTATGATGTGCTGTGAAGGTTCAAAGGGATTGCTCGTCTGCTGCCTCTGAAGGAGGGTTTTTGCTAATCATTCCAGGGCTTGTTTTGTCAGCCAGCCATGTTTTCAGAGTTTGAAGCACCAGAATAGAATGCCAGCTTAATTTAGGTGAATCTCTAGTTTAATTTACTAACTTTCATTCCAAGATTTGCATTGTAAATGATAAGGTGATTTTCATATATATTTTTTTTTCTTTTAAATTTTTTTTTTTTTTAGCCCATCAACATCTGAAGGNCAGTGATTTCAAACTGATTAATTTTCTCCCTCAGTCAGAAAACCTTTCGCTAATTCTATTATTATTATTATTATTATTATTATTATTATTATTATTATTATTATTATTATTTTATGTGCTGCCTCCACAAAGGAGATAATTGTTTTCTGGTGTTAAAGGAAAGCATCAGCACACAGGTAGAGTGCATGGGGAGTCAATAGCTGCAGGTCTGCAGTGTATTTAAATACAGTGCCATGCACCTCTATGGGGAAACAACCATGAGGTAAAACTTCAAAAAGAGAACAAAACTGTCAGCAGTGCCAGCTGGGCTGGCTGGTTGAGCCCAACCACTCACAAAGTGTTATTTGCAATAGATATCTTAGTGCCAGGGATGGGAACACAGCTTCTTGTGCCCAGTCAGACCTTCAGTAAGGGCAGCTTCTCTAATGCTTTGCACTGCCTAACTTTGCACTGCTTTAGTTTCATTGCTTCAAAATTCAATCTAAGATTTCATTTAGATTTTGGGGAAAAAAAAATCAAATTCTGTACTCAGATGCCCAAGCATGAGGGTCATTTAAAGGCACAAAGTAATTTGGACACTCCACTGAACAGTAGGCAGTGTTTCAGTGAAATGTGGGAGGCTTTTTCCAGCTGCAGTGCATCTGGAAATGAGCAGGAAGGATGACTAAACAGAAAACATGAAAACATATGGAATCTCAGTCACTGGAGGTTGGCAACATGTAAAAAAAACAACAATTCTGTTGTTTGAGTCCTCTCATTCCTCTCTCTCTTTCAGCCCTGGAAGCCCAGGTCTGTTTAATTGAGCCACTTAAAAATGGAGCACTGAGTCTCAAGTGACACACACAGGTCTGTGTATATTAGGTCCAAGCTCAATGTTTATAGCAGGGCAATCAGGTTGACAATTTTCCTATTTCAAAACTATCACTGCAGCATTTGGATTGTCCTGTGTGTTCTAGCTTCACAAATCCTCACTCATATGGGAATCCCCGTTCTCATTGAAGAGAAAAT
>VYXF01000019.1:135378-155715 GCA_013397295.1 Polioptila caerulea
TTTTTTTTTTTTTTAGCCCATCAACATCTGAAGGGAAATTTTATGTGGTCTGCTGCCAAGAATGTAGAGTAACTTACATTTAAGCAGTTCTTACATAACATGCCACCCTATGACAATTCCTGTCTGCAGAGCCTGGTGATGCCTTGAGAGTTGGTAGCTCTTCTCTTTTCAGTGGTAAATATCCATCCTCTTCCAGCCCAACATGAGAATAATCAGTATTCAACGTGGCAGATGACTGTAAAGAAAGGTCAGTGATTTCAAACTGATTAATTTTCTCCCTCAGTCAGAAAACCTTTCGCTAATTCTATTATTATTATTATTATTATTATTATTATTATTATTATTATTATTATTATTATTTTATAGCAGGTTGTGCTCTTAAGACCNTAGATTTTGGGGAAAAAAAAATCAAATTCTGTACTCAGATGCCCAAGCATGAGGGTCATTTAAAGGCACAAAGTAATTTGGACACTCCACTGAACAGTAGGCAGTGTTTCAGTGAAATGTGGGAGGCTTTTTCCAGCTGCAGTGCATCTGGAAATGAGCAGGAAGGATGACTAAACAGAAAACATGAAAACATATGGAATCTCTGTCACTGGAGGTTGGCAACATGTAAAAAAAACAACAATTCTGTTGTTTGAGTCCTCTCATTCCTCTCTCTCTTTCAGCCCTGGAAGCCCAGGTCTGTTTAACTGAGCCACATAAAAATGGAGCACTGAGTCTCAAGTGACACACACAGGTCTGTGTATATTAGGTCCAAGCTCAATGTTTATAGCAGGGCAATCAGGTTGACAATTTTCCTATTTCAAAACTATTACTGCAGCGTTTGGATTGTCCTGTGTGTTCTAGCTTCACAAATCCTCACTCATATGGGAATCCCCGTTCTCATTGAAGAGAAAATAATGTTATTTCTAGTCCTCGTGGTTTCAGAGGAAGGCCTAAAGGTGTGGCTGCCCACAGGCAGGAGGGTCCTAGAGCAGAAGGGGACACATCCCTGGTGTGCCTTCATTCCATCCCTGCTGGCACAGGGAACCCCTGCCTTTGCATGTTTGGGGTTCCCAACGCAAGGAAAGGCAAAACAAGAAAAAAACAGCTAAAAAAAAAAAACCCCAAAACACAAAAAGGAAGCCAAAAAAATGCCTGCTCTGAACTCCATTCCAACATTCAGGTCACCACCCTTCTCCTTTCTTCCCCACACCCAAGACCACACACTTGCACTTGCACCTCCAGGCACACGCTGCCTGCCAGCGAAAGGGAGGTTACAATCTCACTGCACTTCTGGTTATCTTTCAAAGAAAAACGTCCTAAAAGAAACCCCAGGAGCTCGGTGGTGCAGCCCCACCCCCGGCCACGGAGCATGACCACACTGGCAGCTCAGGCTGTGCAGAGAAGGGATTTCTTCTCGTTGGGAAAGTGGCCAAGGGGTGTTATAGGAAGTAGCTGCTTGGAGGCAAGTCATTGCTGCTAAAACATTTGCTGCTCTGAGGGAATGAGAAGCATTGAGACAGGCTGGGGCATCCCTGGCCACTACAAGGATCGCTGGGGAATTTCAGTTTTTCTTCCCTGAATTTATTTTATGTTAACTGCAGGAGTTTTTCTTGAGAACCAGGTCTTTGTTGTATTATCAGCTTGAGAAATAGGAAAATGGGGATTGTTTCTTGAACACCAATGTCTTCATTCTGCAAGACTAGAAACATTATTTTAGTTTAAAAATCTCTGTGAATATCTCCTGGGCTGACCACTGTGTTGCTTTGTCTCACTGAGGAATAAATTGGCATTTCTGGAAACAGAGAACAATATTGTAAATGCATTTTGTCTGACAAGGAGATTTCTGCCAGGGTATATTACGAGGTTAGTCCTGTAGAAAGGACAGTAGTGAAAATAACTACTGGGCACTGACTGAACTGAAACCTAAAAGCTTTCACCTTGAGGAGAACTTGCCTTGAAAACATTTATTCCTTCAGAGAGGTGTATGCCAGCAGCAGAGAAGCCGTCCGAGTGGAGCTTCCCAGAGAATGCAGTAATACATGCAATAAAGAGATTTTTCTAGTGAAATACCCACTTGTGAACTGTTCATGGGTATAAGAAAAATGGATCTGAGGTCTTGCCACCTGAGTTCCCTTCCTCTCCCTCAGTAGGTTATCAGCATGAAAACAGGAAATGAATTGGACACCATTAATAAAACATGAAGCCTTCGTGTTCAGGCTCTGTGCTCTGTCATTCAAGTGTAGAAGACACTGTGTGAGGAGGGAACAGAGGAGTCACATCCACAAGTTCATTTACTCTTTTTAACTACACAGCAAACTTTGGCTCAGACTTGGAAGTAAACCATTCTTTTCTTCCCCTGAATTTTTTGAAAAGCTTTTAAGCCCTCATACAGCAAACCTGAGGGATTGTTACTGAACTGTGAGTAGTCTTTCAGAACATATTTTCATGATACATTTCACCAATAGTTAGATATTGTCAATGCTGATTTTTTACTCATAAGTGTCCTTCACTGTGATATAACATTTTAGACCTTGTTTTCCTGCATTTGTTTTTGGAGCTGTTGGCATGGCACAGATTTTTTTTCACTGTGATGGATGTCCTTTTTTGCCAGTTTGTGATTTTAGCCACATCCCAAGATATGTACCTTGCTCTTTTTGGGGGGCTCATTTAGCTAGAGGAAAATGTATGATCCACCCATCACATTAAATCATTTTTTTCACCAAAGAACAAATTGCTAACCTCGAAGAATAAAGACCTATAAGAAGTAGACTGAAAGACCCTCAGACACACACCAACACCACCACCTTTTCTGTCTGTACTTTGAAACCATCTCACGAAAGCCTTTGGTCCCAGCAGCAATCCAGGGATGAGAGCTTGCAAACTTGTCAGGAAAAAATCCTGGGAACAAAAGTAGAAGACCCGGTTCAGCCAGACAAAGAAGCCTTCTGCAGCTGTAATAAAGGCTTGGTTTGCTCTCTGGGGGAGTTTAATTGCAAAATATTTAGCATAGGTGAATCATAAGAAGCCTAACTATAGGAAGAGGTTAACCACAGTTATAGGAAAGATTCATCTGAGGCTACAATAAACAAGTTTTTTGGTGGGAAGGAACCAGAAGACTCTGCTCAGCTGTGGACTGCCCACTCCCGAAACTCAAAGGTTGAGCTGGGAGTCCAAAGCAGGTCCTCCTGACTTTAGACAGTTCTTTTAGGAAGTAGCTTAGTACATGGTCAGGTGGAAAGATAAGATATTTATTGTTAGTGAGAGTTTTTATCAGAGTGCTGTGGCTGGAACCACTAGTTCATCTCCCATGACAGTGCTTCTCATTAAAGCCTACCACAACTATAATTGTAACCTTGAGATTATTGGAACTTCCATATTTTTGAAAAAACTGACAGATTCTCACTGTTAAATAAATATGGAAGCTCTGCTTCCTGGATGCTGTCAGGAAAAGGAGGCTCCAGCCTCAGAGATTTTAGGCTAAGCCCAAATTCCTTCAATTCTTTCTGTGTCATCTCCTTCAAAATAACCTGTTTGCCAGATGTGCCTCTTGCTTATTTCCTGAAATGCAGAAGACCTCAGACCAGGAGAGAAACCTGGGCAGTGAAACAATCCGCAATCAGAAAACTTAACAATTCAGTGTTAAAGTTCAACTCAATTAAACATTTTTCTTTGCAGCCATCTACAAGTTTGATGATAGGAAATTGGATTTGACTCATTACATACAAAGGGACAGTCTGGTAAATGTACATGCTCAGCCAAAACCATTAGTTCACTAACAGAGCAGAATCATGTTTTCCCTAAATTTATGTTGCATTTGGTTTTTTTTTCTTGTTGTCTGGCTCCATCCATAACAAGTGCAGCCAAGCTCTAATTCTCAAACTGTTTGAAGTTAGTCTCATGAGAGATAGGCTAGACAATTCATTGGAAAATATTCAAATTATTAATAAGGTTATTCCTAATTGTGCAAAAGGCTCTATATTAACATTTGTTATTCTGGCACATCTTTTGTTTGGGGTTTGGGCCACAGGATTTGTTTTTCTGCATTATTTCATCCGTTGTATCTGGGAACAACCTTCTGTTTGCAGTTTGAGGTTATTGGAAATAACGTTGGAAAATAATGTTATTGGAAATAATGTTATTGGAAAAACTGCAAACCACTGAGGAATAATGCAGCTGCATGCTGGCTGGCTGGGATGGGCTGAGTGGAAATCTGAGTGAACAACTGAGTGCATGTCAAACTGGATGTGCTCATGGAGGGGTACCTTGATGTGACGGAGGGGATGTGAGACTGAGCTTGATTTATGGGGAGTAATCAGCACTGGAGCTCCAACAGGAGTCTCTTAACTTAGATTAAAACACAGCAGCACCTGGTGCTTGCTGCAAATTCATTTTGCCTGGAAAAAAAGAGAGAGGTAACCTTCTGGAGCTTTTTCTAAATAACACATCGCTGTTCTTTTTTAAAATATTAATATGTTAAATGTCCAAAGAATCCTTGCTGAAAACAGTGCCTCGGTTACATGATCAGAGCCCACTCATTTTCCCAACAGAGGCACTGAGTGTCCAGGGCTGTCTGGAAGCCACCAGCAGGGTGGACTGGGATGGACAGCTGGGTCCTGCCACAACTCTGAGCCAGGCCCTTCACTGGCAACTTCCCTGCTCTAACTGCATCTGACTCTTATGTAAATATTCCCTGTGACTACATTTTTGTTGTATTGCACTAATGTTTCACTCATTTTGTATCACATGGTTTGGCCCATGTAACCCCTGTAATCTTAATTTCCCCCTCACTTGCCACCTTAGTGTCCGTGTGGTATTGCCCTAGGGTTCGAGCTAGCTGAGCTTAAAACCCCATTTTAAGGGCATTATAACACATTTTTAGCCTGCTGTAGGAATGTCTTACATCAATCATTTTTTAAGGCCTTTTTCTCCCCTTGCATCTAGCCTAAACTTTCCCTTCCCTAAGTGCTTCCCTCCACATAAGTGCTTCTCATGCTGTGCTCTCCTGCCTCTCCTCATCCTACTGCATATTCACATTAACTGTGAGGTAATTAGGGACTGATCCTGTCCTCTGAGTCTTTGTTTCTCCAGACTATGACTTAAATTCTACCCTCCTGCAGCAAACTCCACTGAGATCTTAAGGACTGGTCCTTTTAGGGGTGCACTTGCTGTTGTATCTAGTTCTCAACACAAAGTCCTTGTATATTATAATGCTGTAGTGGCAGGAGACCCTGGTTAAGCAAAACCAGAACTGGCTGTCCCTCCCCCCCTCGGGGGTTTCAGGTTATTAACAGGGCTTTGCTCAGCTGAGCTACAGGGATCCGTCAGGTCTCTGCCCACATTCCTGTCTTGCAGCTTCCCAGTTCTCATACTGTTTTAAAAAGCAGCTTGTGTGATCCCGGCAGATTCTCTGCCTGCCATGGCCACCGATCTTTTGAAGTCAGAGGCTCACCAAATCCTGCTGTCCATCTCTGCCCCACCAGAGGAAGGTGTCTGGCCCTCTGTGGGTTCAGTCTTGCAGCCCAGTCGTGGCTTCCCAGGGCAGGCAGCCCCTGATGGGGAACCTGGGCTCCCACCTTCTCACCAGCCCCTGCTGCTGTGCTCTGACTTCTGCTTTGAGCTCGTTATGCAGCATTATATCAACTGCTTTATTGCAATAAAAATTAATCCTAGCAACTGCAAAGTCATCAGCTCGGGTGAAACAGTATTTTGGAATTGCTTGGCACATCCTGCTTTCAATAAGCCTCTGTTACACAGGGGTTTCACACTGTTTACTCCACTGTGTAACGTGGAACTGATACCAGCATGAAATGGTTTGCAATCTCTTGCAGCTTCCTTTCCTGAGCATCCTCACAAGGAGCAAAGTGGCTTCATGTGCTCGTTGAAGAACTCTCCAAAACTTGTGCAGGAGCATTCCCTGTTCTGGGAATCTTACCAGACCTTCATTCCCATTCTCTGCTCTTCTTTTCAGTATGTGCACTGCTCTTTAAGTAACATCAACAAAAGCTACCTGTGATACTTCTCAGCAGAGAAAAAAAGGGGCATTGGAGCCAGAAAAAGAGTTTGGTTCTTTAGAATCACGTCTTGGTTTGGGATCTTTTCATTTGCCTCTGGCACTTTACAAGCCCTCCCCTGAGTTTTTCATCCTCTTTCAAGGTGCTGTTCAGCTCCTTTTCAGCTGGCTCAGCTTGCAGTCTGTGGTGGGTCTCTTGCACTGTGCACAGGTGTGCCCTGGGACTGGGACAAGCATCACCTGGCACACGTGGCTGGGAGGCTGCTGGCCTGTGCTGTGCTGCAGCACTGACTGCACCTGGCAGCAGCAGCTGAATGACTGAAAACTTTGTGTTCCAGAGGCCACCCGCCTGCTCTGCTGGAGCTGTGCAGCCCATTTTTTGGTTTTTGTTTGTGCCTGGTGAGCAGACTGGGTGGTGATGCTCAGGACTTCATAAACTGGGTGCACTCCAAGACTTCCACATCTGCAGCTGCAACATAACCAAGAGAGGAAATCCAGGAGGCTGCATCTCCCTGCTCCACTTCTAGCCTGGTCTTGTGCACCAGGCTGGGGCCGGGGCCACAGGGCAGCCCTGCCAGTCCCAGGGAGAGGGCTGGGATCTGATTCTTCTGTATGCCTCAGCAAGGCATGCCCAGATCCTGCTCAGTGCCATCTGTGCCCAGCACCCTCCTGTGCTGAAGATCTGCTGGGTGCCTCTTCCTTCTGGGGCTCAGCAGGGCCCCCAAGCCCTGGGCAAAATCTGGAGTGGAGCAGTGATCAGAGCTACCAAAAAATTCTCCTTGGGGAGCTTCTGTGACACTGCTGCTTGTGTCTTGGTGTACCGTGTCTGGCACAGTGGCTTGGGCATAATTTCTGGTAAAACTTGAGATATCTGGAACAGAGAGTCTGACTTCAGCATCTTCCAGACAATCCCAGTGGCAGAAAGCATCTGAGGAATCCCACAGACTCACACCCAATTTTCAAGGCCAGCATTTCTCCCAGCATACACAGCCCTGCCCAGGAGGCTAGCCAGGCTACATTATCTGGAGCTTGAATCTGGACATGAGGAGGCAGGTGCTGGGAAAAACAGGCAGGCACATGAGTAGTCAAAGGCAAGAGCAAGTGTTTCAGGTCTGCACACTCAGCACATTGTACCCCATCCAAACTGGGCTGGGGATGTTGGAGCAGGGAAACAGGGAACAATGAGGAGCATTGCAGGGCTTCTGCCAGACAAGGCAACACTAATGCTCTGTGAGATGGGGAAAGGAATTTCTAACAGGGAGATTCAAAGATCATGAGGAAAATTATAAGGGAAAAGCCAAGCACATTGGGCTGAAATTTCTGAGAGCTGTGATGAGAGACCCTCTGCCCCTTCAGTGGCAGGCCAAGGGGTCAGCATTCCACACCCAGTGTCTTCAAGGGATGCCCAGCTGCAGCCAGTGCCTGGGGAGCTGGACTGGGACCTGGCACTCTGTGAGGCCCCTGTGCATGAGTGTTCATCTTCCAGATAGAGCCTCAGCCAGGGGAAGGTTGATAGAATTTAAATGGGGGAGCTGAGGACTGATCTGAGCTGGGAAGGGTCTCAGGCTTGCCCAGGAAACATCAGGTGCATGGCAGGGGAGTTGGTTCCTGTCTGAGAGGTGCTGCCAGCACAAATCTCTTAATAGTCTTTTAGTCTTAGCACGGCCTTAAAATCAATCAGAGGATTAGCTAAGCAAATCTGGTTTTGTGGTACACGATCCAGCTTTGTGCAATTGGATCTAACGTGGCTCAGACTCTCCCTGGTGACGGGCCTTGCTCCTGTGCCACCTGCAGCTGCAGGGCTGTGCAGGAACGTGCCTTGCTCCTGTGCCTCCCTTCAGCTGGCAGGGAGCAGAGAGAGGAGTGGGGTGCCACCCCTGGCACAGCCTGCTCAGGATCAGGATCACCAGAGCACGGCAGCACAGCATGGCTTGTGCCAGCCCATCCCCTCCCTCCCACCAGCGTGTTCTCTCCGCTCAGCACTGCTCCCTGCAGAAGCTCTCGGAAGGGAACACGAGCCACTGACCCCTCCTCATGAGCTACTGGCTCCACATGGCTGCTGTGACACTTTTCTCTCAGGAACAGGTAATGTTGTGACCCCTTTTCCATTTTCTCCTTTCCAGGGAGTAGTGGCTCCCTGGCTTCAGAGCTGAGCTGCAGACAGGGACCAGACAGACCCTTCTCCTGCCATCTGCCCTGCTAAGCCTCATCCCCAGAGGACCATTTCTGAGCTGCCACCAGTGAAGGAAACAACAAGTCTCCCTTGACATTCTGGCTCCTGGCAGATCAATACCTGGATTCATTTGATGACAACAGCAGCGATCCACCCAGCTGACACCTGGCAGAGTCTGTTTCCAGGTATGGGAGTGTTTGTGTAGCTTCTCACAAAGCAGTTTGCTTTCTCTCAAGCTGAAAGTTACTCCCAGTGACAACATGAGACCCCAGCCCCCTGACAGGGCCTGAATCCCCCAAACACTCTGTGGCTTCACAGCACTGACAGATCTGCATGTGGTCACTGGACTTGCTAAGCAGTCATAATGGCAAAGTGATGTGAGGAATCACGACATATCGCCTCCAGAACTCAGCAGCCTCAGTTTTCTGGCAAAATTTTCCTCTACCCCTTTTTTTTCCCAGGCTCTTCCCTCAACCTGTGGCCAAGTTGGTTCACTCTTGGTGCAACATAACACGAAGTGAAACCTGGCTGCTGGATTATCCCTCTCCCTGTAACTGTGCTGACTCCTGAGCCTCACAGCTCTGGCCTGTCAGCCACTGGGAGCTCATCTATGCAAATTTGCTACAAGAAAATGAGGTCTATAAATAATGGACACCTTGGGCCTGCATGTCGGTACAAGGTAATCCATTGCCTTGCTTGAAATGGATCCGGCTATATTTCATGTTTCCATGTGAAAGTTACAAGGAATGAAAAGTACCCAGCATAAAATCCAACCTGTACTCGCCTTCTGACCTAAAAAAAAGAGGCAAAAAGTTCCTCAGTGCAAACTGGGACTGGTGTGGCAGGAGTCCCTCTGTGCTGAGGGGGCTGTGATGAACACTCCTGTTGCTTCTGCCTCCTCACACTGCCTGCCCACCTCCCTGCTGGTTTGCCCAGAAGGAATGTGAGAAAGCTTATTGATACCATTTGCCCAGAAAAAGGCTAGTTTAGATGCTAACAAAAACCAGACTGTTCAGTTTTGTTGCCTTTAAATATTTTCAAATGGAATGTATTTGCCCCACAGCAGTTTCGACCCCTAAGAGGCACTTCTCTCCTGACTGCTGCTTTGGGTGGCCCAGTAGTCTTGGGAACACAGGTCACAGAAATCCAGTTAAATTGTTCGATTCTTTCTCTCTCCTAGCTGACAAAAAATGTATATACATGGAAAATATCCAGAAATGTGCATCAAGGTTGATGTGGGGTACAGAACAGCATCCACAGGAGGCACAGCTCCACAGACTTGTGATTCCTCAGCAGGAGAAGATGTGACTGTAGGATTGTGAGCAGTCTCTGGAATTGTGAGTAGCATGAAGAAGTCACCCAGAGGTGACTTGTTCACTGTTTCTGGTTCTTCAAACAGAAGAAGGTGGCTCTTTGCACAGTTGTGTCATTTATCTGCAGAAATCTTTGCTGCAGAATGTTGTGCATGCTGAAAGTTTACATAAATAGAAAAAAATAAATAAACCAGACAAATGTATGGAAGGGTTAAAAAAGGCTAGTGGCTATTGAATAACAAACTCACTTCTGTCATGGGAGATCTCTGCAAGCTGTCAGGCCCTGGGACTATTCTGGAGAGGCACTGGGGTGAGCTTTGTGCTGTCCTGACAGTCCTCCCTACACCTCTGCTCCTGGACAGAGCATTTTTTCCTCTGACCTCCTGCAGGCATTTGATGTTATGTTCCTGTGCCTCTCCTCACCCATGATTTCCACCCCGATTGCCTTTTTCTAAAAATCACAGCTTTAGTGCTACAATTAAATTCTGCACTAGATGTATTTTTTACTTTGAAAAGCATCTGGACAATTCTTTCTGAAAGCACCTTCTGGCTACCCATAGAGCATTCTGAAAAGGATGAGACTTTAGATAGGCTGGCAAGTCATATAAATAGTAAATACTATGGGTTCTGAGAATTGAATTTTCCCTGGGAAGCCTGAATCTCTAGTTCTATAACAGCTTGGTTATCAAATAGATGATTTATATCTTATTTCCATCTGCAGATGGAAAAAGGTTCTGTTGCATAACATTTCTTATGCTCCTGCTTCAACTCACACCACTGCCAGGAGTTCTTTAGGGCCCCCAGATCAGCCTAATTAAATAATCAGCTCAGATTTTGGGCTGCTCAGACTGGTGGGTGTGCAAGGAGGGCCTTGGCCCCTGGCCACTGTCAGCAGGCACCCAAGAACAGCATCTGCCAGCAGCCCTGCCCCAGAGATCCTGCCTCTTCTCAGGCTTTTCCAAGCTTGGATACAAATCTCAGTGCCTCTTTTCCAGCCTGTGTTTGTTCACTTTTGGTGACCCAAGGACAGAACCTGTGTTTCTTGCAGTTGCAGGGCAGTTTTGCAGTGCAGTTTCCCACTGTTCAACCTTGCAGGTGCTTGAGGAAGAGGATGGTGTCTGCAAACCCAAGTGCATTCCCACATTGCTCTCCCTACTTTCCACCTTGTCCATCTGCACATGGACTGCTCTGCTTCTGGAGGGTGAGCTGGAAGACAGCAGTGCCCATGGTAATCATCTGTTGAGAGAAATTCACATTGCTAAAGAACTCTGAGAATTTTAATTACTCACAAGTGCCACAGGATGCATTGCTTTGAGCAGTCACTGGGAATAGATTATCCTTACATGTGCAACAAAGAACCTGGAAACTGTAGTCACAGGCAGGTAAAACAGGGAATATTTAAGGAGTAAAATGAGGGAGAGTGTTGACATGAGTGAAAAGAGGAGGGAAATACTGGGCTCAGTGGCTGATTCCTAATCCCTAAACTGTCTTACTATGGCATTGTGAAAGCAAGGAGGAATAAACCTAATACCACAGTTCCTTGCCATCAGAAACTATGTATTAATACAGTACTGCTGAGGTAATTAACCAAATCAGACTTAGTCCAGTGCTGAAAGGGATTTCTACCCCCAGGGATAAGCAGATGTCTCAATCTAATTATACAAGTTATTTAATCAGAACCAGAGGTCGGGTATCTAATGAAAACACTGAGTAGTGTTGGGGGGGAAAGTTGCAGCTCTGAAGCTCTGAAGCAGGGCAAAGGGAAGCTTTGCAAGCTTCCACACCAGTGCAGACTCTAAGGTTCTACCTTTAAGTTACTGTATGTAACTTTAGGATGTCAGGATAGGAATCTGAAAGAAAAAAGAACACGTTCTAGCAAAAGTCGCTTTCACTGCCTGCTGTGGAAGGAGAATTCTTCTAGTAATGCCACGGGTGCTCCACCCACCCTCAGTGCTGACACAGGAACAAACAGCTGTTTTGTCTGAGGCAGCTGACAGGTCTGCAGTACCGTTTTGTGAGCCTTGCCTCACCCAGATAAGAACTGGAACAGGTGTCTGAACCTGCCCACAGCCCGGGCTTGCCAGCAGTGGGGGAGCTGCTGTTAACAGAGCAGGCTCAGAGGGAAGCGCTCTCTGTGCTCTCAGGAACAGGCAGAGACCCTGAACCCACGATTCCTGGGATACACAGGTGTCTGAAAAGCAAGTGGAGTATCACCCACCCTGGGAAGGCTGTGTTGGCATCATCAGCACTTTCTGACAAGCACAGACTGGGACACATCCAAGCTGCCAACTACAGCAGGTAGAAAGCAAGACTTGTGCTTTCTACCTGCCACTGCTAAGAATTTTGTTGAGAAGGTTGTAGGAAATGTTGACCCAAATAAGTGGGACTGGGAAGAAAAGAGCTCAGAACAGTAGTCAGAGTGAAGAGATGACACATCATTCATTGCACCATGGCTGGAGAGAAAGACCAGATCCTGAGGGCCTGTTGACTGCAGTGGGAGTTTGATGGGAGTTTGACAGTTAAACAAAATACAAGAAATACAAGTTGTGGCACTGATCAGAGCTTGGATGAGACAGTCCTGTAACCAGTCTGAGAAGTCCTGGATCCATACCAGAAAGCTACTTGCAACACACAGGAACAAAGAGAAATTTGACTTTGAACTCTGCTGTCCTGCATCCACAATCACAGAATAACAGAATAAGCTGGGTTGGAAGGGACTCATCGAGCCCAGCTGCTGGCCCTGCACAGGACCATTCCCAAGAGTCACACCATGTGCCTGAGAGCATTGTCCAAACACTTCTTGAACTCTGTCAGGCCTAGTGCTGTAACCATTGCCCTGAGGAGCCTGTTCCAGTGCCCAACCACCCTCTGGGGAAGAACCTTTTCCTAATATCCAACCAAAACCTCCCCTGACACAACTTCAGGCCATGCCCTGTGACCTGTCACTGGTCACCAGGGAGATCAGTACCTGCCCCTCCTTTTCCCCTCACAAGGAAGGTGTAACTGTGATGAGTCTCCCCTCAGTCTCCTCTTCTCCAGCTGAACAGACCAAGCCTCTTCAGTTCCTCCTGATACACCTGCCCCTCAAGACCCTTCACCTTCTTTGCTGCCTCCTTTGGACACTCCTCAATAGCTTACAATCTTTCTTATACTGCAGGGACCAAAACTGCACACAGAACAGTTGCATTTTCGTACACCCCATAAACAATATCACCTCTCTCATCACCCTGTACCTATTCCACACCAAATACCCAAGCAATCTGCCCGTGAATAAAACACTAGCTGCTCGTGCAGAGCACAAGGGCTCGTGGCTTCAGAAGCCATGCAAGGACATGTCTGTAGTGTTGCCCTGGATGGTGGCCCTTAACTTGTTCCTGTAACACAGCAGGAACCACTCCTTCCTTGTCAACAACGCAGTGGGACACAGGCAACCTACATTCCGTCCTCTGCCTTCTTTGAAGCACAAATAGTTTATGAAAAGGAGGTTGAGGAGCAGTTTTTTTCGCAGACTTGCCCACTTGTCAGCTCTGTGGGGCTGTAACAGTCTCTGCTTGGAAAGATTTCCCTTCTAGAAGCAAAACTGTGCGATGTCTGTCATTTCAGATGTGATGATCCCACTTTGAAAATTCAATTAACTGAAGTCGGTTCAGTTGGAAAGGTGATCAGCTCAGGGTTTGTCTTTACAGGGAGCAGCAGAATGGAAGTTTGAGATCAGGCAGGGGAGCAAGGTTTTGATAGTAACTCCAGCGAATGGCCACTTGGTCCATTGTCATTGAAATTATTCTCTGAAGACAATGCATCTCCCTGAGGCCGGTGCTGACTGGGGAAAGGGGCTGCATTCAGAGGCTCAGCCCTCCTGGCAGTGGCCATGCTCCAGGCTGAAAGCAAACATGGAATAAATGTCTCTTCCCATCCAAGTCTGTGGAGAGACTTTACAGGCGTCAGTGGCAGCAGGATCAGAGTAGAATCTTAAGGCTCTTCCCCTGGAGCTTAGAGGAGTTTAATGGAATAAAGTCTAAGTTGTAATTAATTGGCTTCTATGTCTCCTACAGGAAAGAGTTAATGAAGGCAAAGCTTGTCTGGCCAAGGGGCTGGTGTGACTCCTGTAGAGCTGTGACTCACTGATGGAACAGGTGCCAAAGCACAGAGCAGTCCCCATCCTCAGCTCCTCCTGTCCCAACAGCAGCAGCATGAATTTGTCCAGCAGCGTGGCTGGAAAGGTTTATCCCTTACAGCACCTGCTGTTCCCTCTCACTTCAACAAGAAAACATTGTCTTCCAGGTAAGACCCTACACATCCAGCTATGCTTTGATGTTTCCATGGGGCTGACCCTCCACAAGTGCTGTCTATGGGACTGAAGGAAGTACAGGTCAATAGAACTATTAAAATGATTAATAAAATGGCCAAAGGGAGGGCAGAAACCTGTAGAATGCTGAGGAGCAACACACCAAAAGAATTTAGTGGGTGAGCTGGTCAAAGATCAGCCTCAGAACTGGCCAGGTTTGATATTTTCTTCACTGAACTTGACTCAAAAAGAGATAAAGAAATGAAATGTTTTGGTGGCATCATCATCACAGAAGAGCACTTGCTTAGTGAGCTGCTGTCCCAGGCATTATTTTCTACCCCAGATGCTCAACCCTTCCCTTTCTCTGGAGAGAATAGGACCAGTGAAGAGCCACCAGCAGCACCAGCTCTCTACAGCTGAATTCCAGGTCCCTGTTCCCAGTGCAGGAAGAGCCAGGTTCGTGGGGTCTCGGTGAGCTGGGCTGTGGGCAGGGAGAGGCAGAGTGATCTGAGGGCTGCTGTCTGATTCCCGTTCTCCAGAAGCACATCATCACCTGAGAAGTTAATTTCATTAAAATTTGATGTTTTCCTTCCTTCTGAACTCACCTTCTGCCTCAGTATCACAAAAGGGCTGATGAAAAGTCACCAAAAGTGCAGCAATTATGACACAGTGACAGTTCAGGAAGAAGATAGGAAGGACTCTTGGTCTTGACAATGACCTGAGTTAGACTGTTTTAAATCCATACTGGCAAAGCATAAATATATGGATTAACACCAATATAGCAGATCAATGCCTGAGGAAGAGAGTTTAAACAAGGCATAATTTGTAGTAACAACAAAATTACAAGGATTCATCCCTTCATCTCTCAACACTTGCACCTCAGCCTTGCTACAAAGAAAATTTCTGCCTCCCTGTTTTTCTGTATCTGTACATTTCTGAGAACATCTGAAGCCAACCTGGGAAGTGTGGCCTGTCGATGTGGACAGATAACTCTGGAACTGTGCACCATTAATCAATGTGGAGTGGGGTGAATAAAGGAACACTCATGTCCTACACCAAATACGATTGGAAAATGTAAAAATGAACCATTCTCTGTACAACTCCCATTCCTCAGCAATCCATCTTTGCAGATTGCTGTGCTGGCTGCAGAGGGACAAGAACAAGAGAGTTCCTCAGTGTGACCAGGTGCAGGTGTGGTGATTCCTGAGAGCCTCTGACTGCACTCCAGTAAAACATCAGCTGCTTCTGCTCCATGTTCCAGTTGGTATTAAATGGACACCATCAAGTGATGCCCCAACCATAGACACCTTTACCTGCCAAATGCATAATCTTTCTCACTGAACCCTCACCAAACTCACCCCAGGTCTTATCTGTTCTAAACTCTTTATTCATGTGGTTGCTTTGTGTAAACGGCAAAGATCTTCATTAAATAGAAACCAAAAAGCTTCATTACAAAGGTGGAACTGAGCTGGAAATTTCAGAGAAATTTCAGTGTGAAATTGCCAACCTCCTGTGTTATTTTGGGAAGAAACACTCAGTGCTTTGGGCAGCTGGTGCAGCCTGGTGCTAAGCCCTCCTGTTAGCCCTGACCTCACCAGGGAATGAGTCTGGGTTTAAGGTGAAGATTTTTGCTGGCCATTATGCAGAGCTAGGAGAGACTTCCCCAGGACGAGGCGGGCACAGCTCTCCAGGGGTGGCAGGCAGGGACACCGGCAGCAGCAAAGGAGAAGAGGGGACACTGGACCCTGCCCTACCCCAGCAAACCAGAAAAAGCCCATTTGGCTTTTGGAGAAGGGCTGGGCCAGATGGGAAGGGGCCAGGGCATGCAGCTGCACACCAGCCCTTGCTCTCGTTTCTGCCTGCAGCAGCACCACAGCTGGATGGGAGCTCTGGGCAAGGATGAGTTTTGTGCACACAAAACTCCACAGCACTTGAATGCTGGCATTCACTGAGGGTAAATACCAATATTCCTGTGCTTCTGTATTCTCATTTAAATTATAAATGCTAATCAAAAAGTTAGAAGCAAAAGACACACAGAATTCAGAATGTACGGGCAGCAAATGTATTTCTCCAAAGCTGGAAATTAATTCTATTTTCCCTTTCTTACTTTTGCTGAGTCCAACACAGATTTTACCCAACCACCAGAATTGCAGAACTCAGGCTTCACCATACAAGACATAACATTTTGTACCTAAGCAATGGGTAGTTGCAAAGACAAGGTAAAATTACAGAAGGTAAAAATTCGGCGTCCAAAATTCACACTTCTGAATAATCAGCTTTTCAGAAGCAGCTTGTTTTCTCCAGCAAAGAACAGTGTTTTTAAATTCAAACCCTTCAGCAACATTAACATTCTTGGTGCAGGTCCATACCCTGTCATACCTCTTATCTCAAGGACAGCACCATGACAGCAAAATGCCACATCTGTCACATCAGCAACTGTCCAGTCGTCTTGAGCACGAATAAAGTGCACAACCCACCAGTTCCACACCCTATCAGCTGCTTCCTAAAGCTGCCACACACACCTCAAAACACGAGTGAGGCTGTTTGTTTCATGGGGGCACACAGGATTACCAACACTGCATTTGTGAAGGAAGACCAGGAAAGGCAGGAGAGACACAATGCAGAGAGACACTGCAGTGCCACGCACGTGCTCCAAGTCATGCAGAGCCACTTGTGGAGATGGGAATGTGCATGTGTTCATCTCTGTGCACATGCACAAGCCCTGCTGGAGGTGGAGTGGGGTGAGGAGAGCTGGTGGGTTATCCCTGCCTCCTCCTGCGTGTGATAATCCGAAAGGCTGTGGTGCGTGCTGGTGGATGTGTGTGTGTGCATCCTTTTCCCTTTGTTTTGTTTATTACTTTTAATCCCCTGGGGCATATCTGTGAGCTGAAGAACTTTAGAGCTGATATAGCTTTTTAAAGTGGGGATTATGTAAATGCATATTATGGGGCTTTCATAAATAGGGATTATTTGTCGACTACATTTGAGCGCTTCCTTTGGAGCCATTAAGGTCTGTTGTGTAAACAGGAATGTAGTGCCTGCCTAATCTAAATTTCATTGATTCAATAAAAGATCACAACAGCATTTTTTGCATTCATTTTGGTCTCATGAGAACCTATTTCTGGACAATTTTCAAATAATTACAGGACTGTATATGAGTACAGCTAATCATAGTGAGCATACCTTGCATGTTTGTGCAAACTGTTCTCCGTGATTTATTCCCTAGTTCTCTTCCTCTCTAGTTTTATGGCTAAATTCACTGCTGTCCCAGCCATTAACTTGTTAACTAAGAATTAATTAATTAATTAATTAAGAATTCTGCAAGTTTAGATGAGCAAAGCAAAAACAAGATTTTGCCAAAAGGTATAGCCACCCAAAAAGTTGTAAAAATTTCTTATCTGTGCTCCTGCATGTCCTAGATGAAAGACATTTAGGCAACACGCTAAAAATTCTGGGGAGTGCTGCCTTTTCCCAGGGCAGTTTCACACTTACAGGCAGATTCTACTCAGAGAATTGACTCTTGGCCTCCTCTCAGCTGCCAGGCAATGCTGGTGTCTCTCCTTTGAGCAGAAATGGAGCCCCTGCTCCAACGTTCGATCCGATTGTTCCGACTGGTGCCGGAGCCGGGCCCAGCCAGGGGCAGCAGCTCTTCACTCAGCACAGGAGGCCCAGATGTGAGGCAGCTTCCCAGTGGCCAGATATCCTGACACCACACAGCTCCTCATGCCAGACCCTTCCCGAGCAATCCCGAGCCTCGGGGTGCCCTGGGGCCGGGCAGGGGAGCACGTGCTGCTCCGCCAGCGGGTCCCTCGCTGTGTGCCCCAGCTCTGCTCCCTCCATGCTGAGCCTCCTCGTTATTTCAGTCCTCCCACCAGCCTCGGATGCAGCTGCATTAGGCAGGTTCTGATGCTGTCACAGTCACACAGAGAATGAATCATATCGAACATTGCCCATGGGGTTGTTTATTCCTTGAAGAGGGAATGGACTGCATGCCAATATCCCTGGCAAGGCTTAATGAAGGAACTAGCTTTTGCTAGGAAACCTGGATGCCCTCCTACAGGGATTTGCTGGATGGTATGACTCTGAAAAGCTATGTAAAAATAAGAATAGATACAATAAAAATTACTTTTTTTTTTTTTTAAAAAAAAGGGGAATACACTTTCAACATAATGAAATCTTGACAGGGTCTTTTCAAGCTGTGCAACTCCTCAGTCCCAGGCATCAGTGGAGACAGGGATACCAGGAAGACAAATATGCAGGTCTGGCTCTTGAAGTTAGTGCTTATACAGGCATCTTAACCCTTCCTGTCCTCTTCACTCAGGGTCAGCACCCTCCCCTTTGCTTTTATCTCCATCGTGTTTTTTTAATAAAAGAGAGAACTTTGCCACCTGGCTCTGACTCCTGGAGTTGGGAATCACTGAGGGAGGAGTTAAATGGGAATGTCAGATGTTCCTCTGCTGTTTGCTGTCCCCAGTTTTTAAATTGTACTTCTATTAAGCAGAATAAGCCCAAAGCACAATCGGTGCACAATGCCTTGGCTTACAAAGATCATTTGATCAAACATAAACCAGCACTACTGTGTAAACAGTCTGTGATAGGGACCTCAGTTATCACACACGATGCATCTTCTCCTTTGGTTATTTCTGAAACATACAGAGCAGATGAAAGTTTGAAATGCAATTCAGTCTTTGGAAATGATTCATTCTATTAATGATTTACTGATTTACACACAGCTTATTTTGCATAAAGTTAGAGCTGGGCGCATTCAGTCATTGTGATTCCCTTAAAAATGGATATAAATATCAAAAGCAATTGGCGACCAAAAATTTTAATATTATAGCACTGCATCATGGAGAGTTGACATGAATATGAGTCTAGGTCGAAAAAAATATACAGAAAACGCTTAACCAAGTATGATATTTTACAGCATGTCACTGAATCATTTGAAAGGCTTCTATTCATTACAAACGTATGCAGGGTGGGCAAAGGATTCCTCAGGAAAATAAGAAAGATAAATAATTCTCCTAATGAAATATGCTCCGTGATCTATTGGAACCCATCTCTCCTACAAAGTCCAGCCTTACTCCGGGGCTGTACACCTGAAAAGAGACACTGGGTTCAGTGAAAGGAACTGATTACACGCAATCCCACAGCAAAAAAATGCACGAGTTCAGTGCCCAACTTGTCCCCAAAGACAGCGGAGAGCCGAGACTGCCAGCAGCAAGGTGTGCCACTCTCGTAGCTGCTCTTTCCATGATTCAGCGGAACCAGGCCCAGCAGCTCCCCGGGCCCTGGCGGGATGCTGAGCTCTCTCCATGGACCAGCACCAACCCTGTGGCTGCAGGTTTGGCCCTGGGCTGCCGGAAGGCAGGAGCGGCTCCTGCGCGCCGGGGCGTTGCCAGCCGCCCACTGCAAGCCTGGAGGAGGAGAGGACCTCTCCAACCCTGCGTGATCCCCCCGAGCCGGCTGCTCCAGGAGCTGGGGGAGCCGGGACGAGGGGCAGAGTGACCACAGCGTGGTTGTGGGCAGCAGTTTCACGGTCACAGCCCGCAGGGCCACCCCTGCACCGGGACAAGGTGCCAGTGAAGGCACAGGAGGGCACTGCACTGTGCAGCACATGTGCCACTCTGCGGTGTTCAGCGGCCCTGCTTGGCCCCCACAAAGCCAGAAGCCAAAACTGGTTCTTCTGTCTGCTGGCTGCAGTAGCCTCAGCATGTAGGGCTGGAGGAGCCGAGCCCAAACCAAGCTTTGGTACCCCGAAATGTGGCACACCTCACAAAAAGCCTTCCAGGAGGCTGCAGTTAAAGTCCTTAACAGCGGCAAGGCCCCCAGCCCTGCTGAGGAGAGCGCAGGGCATCTGTGTGCGGCCATTGACATGTTCCACTCGTACACATATTGATCCGACGGTTCATTGTTCACCCAAGCCCTTGGCAAAGGTCACTGTCTCTGCTCCCATCCTGCAGCTGGAGCACAGAGACAAAGATTAATTTTTAGAAGTGATGAATGATCCTGGTGCCCACCCTGATTCACTTTGGGCCTCAAGTCCCAGATGAAGTCTGGAGCTGGCTTAATTAAGACATCCCTTGCCCCTCTCCAGCACCGCCAGACGTGTCTGTTTCTTGTTGTCATTGTCTTTTCCCACAAATTCCTCCACCCTTTATCCTGTGCCAACCCTCAAACCGGCTCAGAGACTTGCCTCTGAGGCAGCATCCAAGACCCACATTTCCCATGACGCCCAAACAATCTCAGATCCTCATTTCTTGGCCCTCGCCGCTCTATCCTACGGAGCGCTGAGGAAGGAGCTCCCACCTTTCCAGCGTACAAGTTCACAAAAAAAAGAAAAAGCTCAACCATGACTTTTCAGGTCCCAAGCCGGGCTGCATTACCAGGCAGCCCAGTGCTAAGCACCGGTGCCACCCCCGCGCCGCAGCGGCCGGAGCCAGCGCTCCGCGCCCGCCCCGCAGCGCCCGAACCCCAACGCGCGCAGGGTGCGCGGCCGCCGCCGGCTCGGCATGAATGAACCGCGCTCCGCCAATCGGCGGCCGCTCCGCCGCGGGCCGCCCCGCCC